>CM076577.1:1383067093-1383375568 GCA_034641835.2 Pinus albicaulis | reverse complement strand
CATAATCGATGTTAGGGCTATTTGTTATGCATAGCTAAAGTGATCTTTTACGACAAAAGATTCATAATAACAACATCAAGCTCATCTTTGGAGCATGCCTTCAAGACCCAAATGTCCTTTGGAAGAGGAATAGGTCAAGGCAGAGGAAACTACAGAGGAAAAGGAAGAGGCAGAAGCAAAAACAGAGGAGGAAGAAACAACTCTGCAAATACAATTGGGAGAGGCAGCAATCAAAATCAGAACCAAGGCCAAGACAACAGCTAGCAAGGTGGAAAAAATCAAGCACATGGAAAAAGGTATGATAAATCCCAAGTCCAATGTCATCACTGTAAGAAGTATGGGCATTATGCCAATGAATGTAGGAAGAAACAGAGTGACATGGGTAATAGACCCAGTGCTAATTTTACTAAAGAAAATATCATTCAAGAGAAGTTGTTTTTAGCATGCAATATGGCTAAAGAAAAGAATGAAGATATATGGTTTCTAGATTTAGGATGTAGCAACCATATGACTGGAAAAATTTCTATGTTTTCCATGTTAGATGAGAATTTAAAGTCTCAAGTAACATTGGGGACAGACAGTAAAGTCTCTATCATGGGAAAAGGCAAAGTAAGTGTTTTGACAAATAAAGGAGAAGGAGGATCCATATCAGATTGATACTATGTGCCTGGTATGAACTGTAACCTCTTGAGCATTGGAAAACTCATTTAAAAGGGGTACGATGTTTTCTTTGAAGATGATGTATGCACCATCATAGATAAACCACCAAGAAAGAAATGCATTGCACAAGTGAAGATGACAAGGAACAGAATGTTCCCTCTCAAAATGAGAGCAGATTTGAGGAAATGAGATGTCATTGTAGCAGTGACACAAGAGACTTACCAAAGAGAAGAAAAAGATGCAAAATGGTTATGGAACTTAATATTTGGACATCTCAACTTTGGAGGTCTGAATTTGTTGCATAGGAAAGGAATGGTAAAAATATTACCATTGATTGAAAAACCAGACAACCTATGTGAAGGTTGCATCTTGGGAAAACAACACAGAGAAATTTTTCCATCAGGAAAGAGCATAAGGGAAAATTCACCCTTAGAAATTGTCCATTCATATTTGTGTGGACCAATGAAAACACCATCACTATCAAGCAGCCACTATATGTAACTTTTATTGATGATTACACAAGAAAAACTTGGGTGTATTTCTTGAAATATAAAAGTGAAGTGTTTGAGAAATTCTACCACTTTAAGGATTTTGTAGAGAAACATAGTGGGAAACATATTAAATTTTTAAGGAATGACAGAGGAGGAGAATATATCTCAAAAGAATTTATGCATTTTTACAAAGAAAATGGGATACACAAGCAATTTATAGCAAGGTACACATCGCAGCAAAATGGAATTGCTAAAAGGAAAAATAGAACCATCATGGAAATGGTAAGAAGTATGATGAAGGAAAAACATTTACCAAATGAGTATTGGGTTGAAGATGTACATTGTGCAGCATATATCTTGAATAGATGACCAATAGAGGGTGTTATGAATAGAGTTCCTGAAGAAGCATGGAGTGGCATAAAACAACATGTCACCCACATGAGAGTTTTTGGTTGTGTGGCTTATGCCCACATTCCAGATCAGCTAAGGAAGAAGTTGGACAGTAAGGGGGAGAAGTGCATGTTTATTGGATACAGTGAAGAATCCAAAGAATATAGATTATATAACCCATCCACCAAGAATTTTTTTATAAGCAGAGATGTACAATTTGTTGAGGAAGAAGCTTGGGATGGAAGCATTGAGAAAACAGTGAATGTGAAAAGCTGTTTGTCTCATGATGAAGATGAGGAAGAAATGGCTGAAAGACATTCCTCATTAGCACCACCAACTCCTCCAACACAAGGACAACAAGGGACACCACAAGCAGGTATGAGAACACCCTTGAGAAGTGATGAAAGTGCTTCTCCAAGCACACCACAAGGAGCAGATTTGAGTGCTTCCACAAGCACTAGTTAAACAAGTGAAAGAGGAACTGAATTCAGAAGTATGAATGCTATTTATGAGCAAGAGGCAACAAATGAAGGTATGAACTATTTATTTGCTTTTTATTGTCATGTAGATGATCCTATTCATTTTGAAAAATCTGTGAAAGATAAGTAATGGATAGATGCTATGGATGAAGAAATAAATGTCGTAGAGAAAAATAAGACATGAGAATTGGTTGATCTCCCAAAAGGCAAAGAAGTTATTGGAGTGAAATGGGTTTATAAAACCAAGAGCAATGCTGAAGGTAAGATTGAATGGCACAAGGCCAGACTTATTTTCGAAGGCTACAAGTAGCAACAAGGAAGAGACTATGAGGAAACTTTTGCACCGGTTGCAAGAATGGAAACAGTAAGAGCAGTGTTGTCCATAGTAGCACAACACAAGTGGAAAGTTTACCAAATGGATGTGAAATCAACATTCCTAAATGGAGTATTGATGGAAGAGGTTTATTTTGAACAACCTTTGGGATATGAAAAAGAAGGCCAAGAGCACAAATTTTGCAGATTGAAGAAAGCTCTTTATGGGCTGAAACAAGCACCAAGATCATGGTATAGTAGGATAGATGCCTATATACTGGAAAATGGGTTTGAAAAATGTGAAGGAGAACCCAAATTATACATCAAGGAGAAATATGGTAAGAAGTTGATTGTTGTTTTGTATGTTGATGATGTGATATTTACAGGTAATAATTCTGACCTCTTTGAGAATTTTAAAACAGTCATGAAGGATGAATTTGAGATGACTGATATGGGATTGCTGAAATACTTCTTAGGAATAGAAGTAGAGAAAAATGAAAATAAAATTTTTATCTCTCAAGCCAAATATGTAAATGAAGTTTTGGAAAGATTTAATATGTAGGATTGCAAGGCAGCAATTACTCCTACAGTGATGGGATTGAAGTTAATAAAAGAAGACAACAACAAGGATTTTGATCCAAGTTTGTACAAGAGCATAGTTGGCAGCCTCATGTATTTGACTGCAACTAGGCCGGATATTATGCATGCTGTAAGTTTAATTTCCAGATTTATGGAAAGGCCAAAGGAGGCACATTGGCAATCAGCGAAAATAATTATGAGGTATGTGAAAGGAATAAAAAGGAATGGAATTTTAGACACCACTTCATAAAATTTTGAATTGATTGGATATACTGACAGTGATTGGGCTGGAAGTATAGATGACAGGAAAACCACCCCTGGATATGTTTTTCATATGGGTTCAGGAGCCATTTCATGGGATTCTAAGAAATAGCCAATTGTGGCTTTATCAATAGCAGAGGTAGAGTATGTGGCAGCTACAGCAGCAGCATGTCAAGCAGTTTGGATGAGAATAATGTTGAGGATTTTGTGTCATAAACAAGTAAAAGGCACAACAATTTATTGTGATAATAGCTCAGTTATAGCTTTGTCAAAGAATTCAGTGTTTCACAAGAGAACGAAACACATTGATGCCAAGTATCACTACATCAGGGAGCTAGTGAATAATGGTGAAATTGTTTTGCAACATTGTAGAACAGAGGAGCAGTTTACTGACATTTTGACAAAACCATTGGGGCAGAAAAGTTTTAATTATTTGAGAAAGTGTTTGGGTATGGAAGAGAACCCAGCAGTTGTGTTTAAGGGGGAGTGTTGAAATGTCTAAACACAACTGCAACTGCGGAAGCAAGGACACAAACCTAGTTTTGATTTAATGCTAGAGGACAAGAGCTCAGGAATTTTTGTTGTTTGTTCGCATGCCACCGTGATCTTAAATTCTGCATTCAAAGTCTGCAAAACAATTTTTGGTTAATGGCCGTAGCCATGTTCATAGTGGAAAATCTAGTTTGAATCCATGCAATCACCAACATTTAAAACTCTGCCATCTGTGCCATTAAACACCACCAACCACAAAATGTAGAACACACTTCGCAACTTCTCATATCGCATTACCTTTCCGCACCATCACAAGTTTTGTTGTTTCATTTGCGATGCGATATTGCGATATCGCATATCGCATGCGCAAAGTATTAAGTCATCCATCGCATTAGGTAAGCCAATCGCACAAGTCATCCATTTCATAAATGGATGCGATAGATTATCAAATGTAGTTTAATTTCATGTTTTTAAATCCACGATGAAGGTTGAAGACATTCGGTTAAAAAAGGTTAATGTTTTTTTTTTTGTTTTATAAGGGCACTGTATAATAAGGTTTCAAAACCTTTATGTTTTAACATTTTAAAAGGTGCCACAATATTTTTTATTGATTAATTATTAGGGCATACATATACATTTGAGTTGTAATATATATATATATATATATATAATAAAATTATGAAGTTTATAATATATATATAAATTTAATTTGTTTTAATTTTAAAATGTAATGACTTATAAAAGAAAAGGCCCAAAGGATAAAAATAGAGTGCCTGTGTAATGTAATTTTTGGGAAAAGCTACAAGGCAGAAACAAAAATAATGGAGCACTTTGTGTGCGGTTTTTTTTTTTTAATGAGACAGAGAGAAAATTTTTAAGCACTATGTATGTGCATTTTTTAAGACAGTGAGCAGAACTGTAAGAAACAATTTTTTGAAGAACACTATGTGTGCAGCAGTTTGAAAAAGATTTTTTTTTGTAATCCAGAACCACAACAGTTCTGAAGAAATCCTATCTTTGTAACAGAGTTTATTTATTAATGAAATAGATGTTTTATGCATCTGTGTCCAACAATTTTTTTTTTAAATTTATTTCTCTGTGTTGGGAAGAAGAATTTTATTTCCTCTGTATGTGTTTGGAATCATTCAGAAATTCGAACATTTTTCAATGCTTTCTTGGTCAGAATTAAGAGCAAGTGGGAAGTCCCATGGATATAATCAATTTCAAGAGAAGACCATCATAGAAATACGACTGAAGGCTTCTTATCTGCCACACTATGAATAAAATATCAGTGAAGGCCTCTTTTCCACCTTGGTGAATTTGAAGAATAATTTAGTTTCTCATAACGATTGGTTGTACATATTGTATATAGTTCAACGAATGCTAATGGACATTTCCGAGGTTATCTAGAGGTTCATTTAACCCTTAGTCTTGGCATGTTAATTTTATTAACTTATTTTACTTATAAAGTGTCACACAGTTCAATTTTTTTTTATAAATTTTTATAGAATTTTTGAAATAATATTTTATTTTTAATTAAAATTTTAAACTATATAAATTTTTAATTTATATTTATTTTCATTAAATAAATTTTATTTACAATTTTTTAAAATTATCAAAACTATGAATTATATTTACTTTTTATAACTAAACAATATAAAAACTATATAATAATAAAATAATTTAAAAAGTAAGTTCAAAATAACTAATAATAAAATAATTTCAAAAGTAATTTCAAAATAACTAGCCTGTAAAATGATCATCTTAAATGTACATTATCAAAATCATATAATAAAATGATTGAGCATGTAATTAAACAAATAAGAAACATATAAAGATTAGACCTATTTAGTTTTTATTTTTTCAATTAAATTATTTTATTTTATATAATTAATTTCCTTTTAAATAATCTTCTTTCTTTTTTATAATCTCCTTATATCTCACATTCATAGGAGACATCCCCCTCCTTAATATACCCATTAACATCACTTTTCTTTCCCAAAAAGAAAATATCAAATTAGTTGTTTTTGTTTTCATAGTTTCTATTTCTATAAGAGGTTTGAGGTTTATTTCTAGTTATTATAGTTGTTTGAATTGAAAGATTGCTTAAACTGAAATTTATCTTTATAAGTCATTGTTGGTCAAAGTTAAAACATTATATTGAAAATAACATTTTGGAGTTAAAATATTTTCTTTTCAAAGTTAATGCATACCCATGCTACTCACATAGACTATCATTATGTTGTGCTTTTTGATGAGGTAAAAAATGTTTTACTCTGTGTGAGATATTTTTCCTTAAACCTTATTTTTCCTTCATGACTAGTGAAATTCCTATAAATTAATTTATAATATAATTATACACCATATTTTGAAACATATACAATATTGAAAAACAACATCGACAAAGTAGTAAAAATATTCTTACAATTAAAATGCATGGTATCAAGTAGGACTCAATCTCTATACACTCGCTAACCATCAACTTAACATTATTTATATTTTATTTTTGTAAAAAAATTACATAATTTATTTTTAACCCATCTTGATAAGTTGATTAAGAAATTGTCTAATCTCATAAAATCACTTTTATTGTTACTAACTTATTATTTTTGAAAAACTAATTTATTTATCTTCTTCCCTTCTTGCATTAAACTCCAATCTTGCATTAAACTCTAATGTATATTTGGAATCTAAAATAGGTGACAACCTAAGGCAATGTGCCCAAAGGTAGTGTGCCCAAGTTAATTGTTAATATTCTATACAAGTGGGTGGGTAAAACAAAGAGGAGAACGATGTAATATAGATAAGTCAGAGTGTATTTAATTTTGAATTTGTCATAGTTGGGTTTAAGATGTAGCTTAGATAATTTAAAGTTGTGCTTAACTTTTAAAGAATTTATACAAAATGCATAGTTACATTGTTTTGGTTTGGTTTAATTGTGTAATTTCCAAGGCATGGCATGGTATGGTATGGTATGGTATGGTATGAGTCTATAGACACGACAAGAATTTGATGTTCGATCTTGCAAGTGAAAATAACATTAATGATAGTAAAATATTTTTAATTCCATTTAATGCATATTTAAATATTTTTCATTTTTATTTAATTTAAATATAATAATTTTTATTATTAATATAATTTAGTTATTTTTGAATATTTTTATTCTTATAACATGAAGATATTTAAAAATTAATTTGTTAGATATTCACTATAAAATTTACACTTACTTTGTTATATTCGAGAGTTAGTTTAATTGGTCGAGTCCTTATCATTTAAGCACCTTTGCTATTGAGAGTTCATGGGTTCAATTCTCTCGACACTTTGAGGGTTAGGTTATTGTGGTTGAGCCGATAGAAAGTGATCTCTTCAAGTGGATCTTCGAGGTACAAATATTTTGTGGACATAGAAATCATCGATCTCTGAGGACTATGAACCACATAGAAAAAAATTAATTAAATAAAGATAATGACTTGTTATATTATATTAAAAAAAAATATGTTTGATTTACTTTATATATTAATGTGATTTTTTTTTTGTAACTAGAGGAATTGATAATTGAATCAGTCTTGTACTCACATGACACAAGATAGATTTCAACCACTACCACCATATCTATGGGGCCTATGACATATCCTCCTCTCCGTAGACTATGTTACAACAATGGGATTGAACCTTGTATCTCTTAGTTTCCACAATTTCATATCACTTCAATCACCAATAATTATGCTTCTCTTTTCTTAACAATTTCTGTTTGTATAGGATACCAAAGATGCCCTAACTCTTGATGCTAGAAAATGAATTAGTGCAGATGCAGAGATATGAAAATTAAGAGTAGAGAATGAATGTTCTCTCCCTTGATTGCGATGAGGTGATATAGAGATAGTGTGATATGAAGACATAGTTACAAACTAGAAAAAATGATACAACAACGATGAGGATGGAAATCACAACACTTGAATTATTTCTAGCTAAAATAATCAGTGGATGTTATAATGTCGGACAAAAGGTTTGTTGCAATTCTTTGAGAATAGTGGCGAGGGAATAATAACCACCGCCTTCCCCCTTACCCCTTGTATGAGCGACATTAACAATCAACAAATCAAAAGACATCGTAGCCACTCCCACTTGTTCTTATTAACATTTGGTGCCTCCCACATGGTGTAAAGATGACCTTAATACTAATGCACATCACACCCTATGATTGCACGAGGTGGTGGTGCTTTTTTCCCTTCCCTCCTCACCCGATTCAGGATTATAAAAAAAGTGTAAGTTATTTGAACATTTTCTTTTTGTTAATTTCATCAAGTGTACTCAAACAAATTATTTAGCAGTACACTAAATAACCAATTTATTCAAGTGTTTACCTTTATACCCTCAATTTTTCCAAGAAAAAATGCGAGTGTTATTATTGTAATGTTTAATTTTTTTATTGTTTGAATTTATTTTGTTGCTTCTAACAACAACTGGTAAAGTGCCATAAAGTGTCTTTAGGCATAGTTTAATCGTAACCGTACTCTGTCTCCAACCTTGAATGACTTCTTTGTTATTTGTTGATCATTCGTAGCCTTGTATTTTTCTTGTTACACCTACGAAATCTCTATTATGTCTAGATGAATTTGACTAATTCATCTTTTCAACAATTTTTTTTTCCCTTAAGGCACCCATGGTAAGAACCTTCCTTGCTACTCATTGTTGTCCATATGCAATATCCAAATATGAAAGTGGAAAATATCCAAAACAAGTTTAAAATGGGGACTTACCAATAAAACTGTAGACCACTCTGTTATAAGATTGTTGTATATACACTAGATTTTCATCCCAATTCTTTGGATTATTTTATCTTTAACCCATAAAAAGCTACACCAAAGTCTTGTTGACTACTTCCTTCTACCCACATATCTTGTTGACCTCTTTAACTTTGTGTCCATATTCTCCCACAATGTAGTCCAAAATTAACTAAGAAATCTTGTTTCCTTGTTTTAAATGATGCTCCTTAGTATCCTAAAGTGCACCTAGATCTATCCAAATAATAGGTTCTTTGGTTATTTCCTGTTAATGGCCTTTTAATAGGGCATTAGAACACAAATCTTGTTAAACTCTTCAACTACCATGAATTGGTAGTCATATCCATTCCTAGTTTTCGATAAACCTCCCACAAATTATATATAAATACTTTCCCAAGGAAGATTGGTTATGGGAAAGGGATGATATAGAACCCATTCCCTGTTACTAAAGTTGATGATATAACAAACCATGCATCATCCTATGAACCTAGTTGCTTGTTATTTCTGCTAGTGTCCTGTGATTTGGCAGATTGGTAAACCAAATGACAGGGTAACATCAGACCAGTCTTTGGAGTCCTAGGACCTAGCATTCCTGGAATCAGAGAGGGATCTCTCTATTGGGTGCAAATGATGTGTTCTTATTTTCTTTAGGGTTTTGATTTTAGGCTAGTTGTTAAGTGTAGGGTTTGTTGATTGTTTTGGTTGGGTGAGATGAACAGGTAGAATAGGTGGAGTGAGAGGCCTTCAATTCATTGGGCTATGGAGTCAATAAAAGTCATGGATGTCTCAATAATGAGTCAGAGTGAAGTGCAAGGTCAATCTAGCAAGGTTAATGGATCCTTAAGGTTATGAGTGAAGTGGGATGAACATCAAGTTTGTGAATAAGGTATGGCAAAGGGAAATCAAGAATCCTTTGTCAAATACCTATAACAAGGAGGTCTTAAATACTGATAAGTAAAAGATATAACTCATGAGTTAGGGAAAACCATTAAGCTCAATGAACAATACTTAAACTGATAAATATCCAAGATAAACATTCCAGTGAAACATAGAAAGCATAAGAGCTTATCTAACTTTAGTAAATTCACCTTCAGAATTAGAAAAAATTTAAGATCACAAATAACTTAATCTATGAAGAGGGAACTCCTAAACATCATAAATCAAGCTATAAAGAACTTTGAAACAAGTTGGTAGGCATGGACAAAGGGCAAGATCGAAACAAGACCTATTTGACTTAACCTAGCAAACAATATTCCAAAGAGAGGTTTCAAGACAGACTTTGGATAGCTTCAAATAAGTAGGGCATACCATGAATCATACTTGTAAACTAGCATACTAATCCATGCATGAAACAAAACAAGTTTAGGTGGACCTAAGGAATAGTCAATAATTCCTTAAGCTGAGCAAACAGAGGAAAACATCAAGGTAATAGAAGGTAGGAGGAATAAGGTGCTTCCAAGAGAATTTCTCAACCTATACCTGTTATATTACAATAAAGAAGAATGAAACATATGATAACAAGAAAAAATTAAAAAATTAAGCATACATCACCATTAACCAAGCTCAGGGATCCTGCAAACCAGCTTCACTATCATCAATCCAAGCAAGGCATTCATAGACTCCACAACACCAATTTCTTCTCCAAGATCATAAAAACCATGTATTGCTCTCAAAGCTCATCAAATGCCAACATTTACAATGAAACCCTCATGCTATATTTATCTTATCAAGAGAGGGAAAAAACCCCAATTAAGGTCGGAAAATGTCAAATTCACCCATAAATGTCATTTATGGCCAAGAGACCATGCAAGGCCCAAGGCACAAAATATCTCATGGAATAAATCCCAATATAACTTCTAGCACCTAATTCTAGAGTGATTTGCCTCAAAAAACACTAAAATAATATTTTACAATAAATGAGTGTGTTTTGTTGACTTTTGGCCAAAACAAACTTAGGCAGTCCATTTGCGCAGCGCCACTTCAGCAGAAAATAGAGTGTTTTGTGACCAAGTTTTGGACCACTTCCCGATGTCGGATTTCGCTCGGTGATGGCTTGTTGGAAAGCTTGATGAGTATAATTTCTAGAAATGCTTGTGTTTTCCTGATCCAGCTCCCAAAGCCTAGTGAAAAAGGAAAAAATCTCTAGACTATCATTTGTGCAGCGCCAGACCCAAAACAGTGGCAGAAAGGTGAAAAAAGAGAGGGTTTTTGACCTTTTGAGGGGTCAAACTTGCTCCAAATCATCTGCAATTTGGTGAGCATGATGTGCAGGCTAAGAAAAATCCAAAAATTTCAAGTTATTCTCTTGGGGATGCTCCATGTGTTAGCGTAGTGCCAGTGGCGTTGCGCTAATGAGCCTTAAATTCCCAAAAAACAAAAATTTCTCCAAATTTGCTCAAAATTGGTGGAGACCTTCCTTAATGGGTCTTGGTCAACTGCTGATAAGCTTTAGCCAAAAATCTAAGGCTTTCATGCTATGTTTCCTCCTTTAGGTTTTGGACTTCAGGGAGGGCTTCCTTCAGTTTGGCACAAACAAGCTTGTGTTTCTTTGCATAATGCTTGGTCATCCTTTTCTAGAGAGAAAAGCCCATTTTCACCTTATTTAAGTGCTTGTGATCATTATTTTAATACTGAATGACACGTTGTGCCATCTCAAAATCTCTCTCCCATTCATTAATTTGTGCATCTTTGGTTTGGAGTAACAATCTGGTGGCCATCTCCTTATCCTCATTATCACTGTCTAGGTAAATAAATTGAGGCTCTTGAGTAGTTTTCTTGCCTCTCTTACTTCTCTTCACCTTGTCCACTTTTTCTTTGCCCTTGTCAAGCCTTGGAATTGATGCAGATGACAAGGTCCCTTACCTTTTGGAGGAAACAAACACTTGCCTTGGCCCTCTGTGGTATGTGCATGTGAGAGGAGTGATGGTGTTTTTGGAAGTGTTTTTATCTTGGTTGGGAACCTTGGTTTTGTCATCAGTTTCTTTATCTTTACTATGGTCTCCATCAGTCACCTCATGCTCTGTTTGATCATTGCTTTCCACCTTCAGCACCATTATCATCTTCATCTTCCTCACTACCTTCTATACTATCACTTTTGTCTTTAAATTGATCATCATCCTCTGCACTTGCCTCACTTTGGCGTTGTTCCTCATTAGTGTCCTCTTCTTCATCATTCCCAACACTGTTACTTTCATTCTCATTGTCACCAAGAGACTGATTAGTGTCATGACTGTCATGACAGCTGTCATGATTGTCATGACTTTCTCCTTTGCAGTCTATTTCCTCACTTGTTGTCCTATCAATGTCATTTCCTTTGTCACCGTCCCCTTCATCAAACTCTATTTCTGCCTCATCATTTTCTTTCATATTGTCACTGTCCTCATCATTTATTTCCATTGACTCTGCTTCATCATAATCTTCTTGGTTTCCAACATTTTCATCAAACTCATCTTCAGTGTGATATGCTTGCTTTGTTTCTTCTTCATTTCCTCCACCATCCTCTTCCATGGTGGTAGAGTTTTGTTCACTGTCTTTTTTGCTGCCAGCCTCTTCATTTTCATCACTAGCTCCTTGGTCATCACTTTTTTCATCATCAGGGTCTTTTTCTTCCTCTTGGGATGAATCATTTGTATTTTTACCATCACTTCCTCCCTCTGACTTGTCATTGTCTTTGTCTTCACCACTGTTGTGCTCATTTCCCTCTTCTTCACCATCATTTCCCTCTTTCTCTCCCTCATTAATCTCTATCTTTTCCTCACTATTTTCATCATCTCCACTGTCATCTTCTTGTTCATTATTTCCACTGTCATCATCTTGTTCATTATTTCCACTATCATCATCTTCATTTGATGCATCAATAGAAGGGGAACGAGGGAGATTTTCTTGGGGTGAGGGTACTTGTGCAGATGAGGAAGGCAAATTTGTTTGAGGAGGAGTCTGGGGGTTTGTGAAGACTTCATGTGCTATGAATACCTCCAAAGGGACACCTTGCTGCTCCAAATGATGTAATACCACCATCTTGATCAAGGAATGGTGGAATAAGCTATGCATTTGTTGTGGGTGATTTCTCCTCCGGACAACAGAAGACATTTTGTTAATGCTCCTATAGAGATAGTAAGGTAAGTTTAGCATCTTAGTCCCTATGAAATGCATGAGGAGTCTGAGATGGTAGGAATAGAGCCTGGAGTACCTCCCCTCATAGGTGAAGTACTTCATAATAACCAACATCAAGGGAGAAAATCTATGATTGAGGTGTGAGAAAGGGAAAACTCTCTTATTGCCTTCTCTATACCTTGTTTTGATGAAGGGCTCAAAGAAATATTTGTCTAATTTTCCCTTCTTAAACCATTTCTCACCCACTGAAGGGATACCTATGGCTTCAGAGATGGCACCTACTGAAATATCAAAATTCACTCCTGCAAGGTTTGAGTTCTTGTTATGCAAGTTGATAATGAGGAGCCTTGTGAGCTCAGGGTGGCTTTTCACCTCCTTGACCTTCTCACAAAACTGAAAACATCTTGTATTCTAGAATCATGATAGGATCCTGGGAGAGGAGGTGATGGCTACAGTGCTTTGAGGCTCCAATATATTAACTTTTCCTCCCTTATGTTTTGGCCTCAAAGGCCTTTGACCTTTATCACCATCACTGTTTTTCTTAGCTCCTAACATGGTGATGGGAGACACTAGTTTGCAAATTGGGGCTTGATGAGATAAGGTGAAGATGATGATGAGGTCAACTTTGGTGAATGAGGGATATGGAGGTTAGGGTTCTTAGGTCTTAATTTCTTTATTGCTTAAGGAGGCCTTCTGTCAAATGTGTTTGCAGACATTTAAACTCACTGACCCACTAATGATATCAAACTGGTCTCAACGAGGCTTAAAAATATAGGTTCCTTTGTAGGCAGGACCTAGGGTTTACCCATCTAGGGTTTTAGCTTTAAAAACCACTAAAGACCAAAATTAACTTGAAAATTTTCTTAGGGACAAAGAGAAAGGTCTACTTACCAATTTTTTGGCTCTTCCACAGACCCTGGAGGCAACTCAGAGGATGAAAATTTGAGTTAGGGCAAGATTTTTTTGCCTTGGAAGTCTCTCTGCATTTGCACAGTGCCCTGCCCGAGTTGTCAGGTCAGGTTGTTTGCGCAGCACCAGCAAGGTCTGCATGACGGTTAGCGTAGTGCTGGGTGGGAGGCAGTTTTTTCCCATCTCCTGGGCAAGTCGGGTGGTGTTATTTGCATAGCGCCCAAACACGTGCAGAGTGGTGTCGGGTGACCCATTCAGGGGTGTCGGGCGGCTTGTTAGCGCAACGTCTGGGCAGTGTAGAGTTGTCGGGTGGCTGTGCCATTTTCTTCAATCTTGGGCGAGTTGGGCTTGCGTTTGCGCAACGCCCGGGGTTAGTGTAGCGCCCGGTGAAATTTGTGCAGCGTCGTTCAAAGTAGAATGCACGGAGGGCCGGTTTGCGTAGTGTCACCCTGTATTTGCACAACGCCTGAAAACTTTGCCCAGAAAAAAGCCTGAAAACCCTGTCTTTTTCCTCCTTTGCAATTGCTAAATGAGTTTAAAATGAATTTGAAATACCTTTTGTACCCTTTGAGAGACATTAATTAAAGTTCCAAACCCACTTTTACTACGTTTTAATCCTTTTTGTCACTTGACTGATACTCTTTATGTCTTTTGTAGGGGTTTGGAAGGCTTTCTCAAGACATTTTGTCTTCTTCTTTTGTATTGATGGTTGGATGATGCTGAGGTCATTTTCACCCTTTTTACCTTTTGAAAGCTTGGGCATTGTTCAAACTATCCTTGGCATGCCTTTGTTAAACTGAAAACACTTGTTCTTGTCTTTTTGGCCTTCTTGAGTGTAATGGACTTAAAATAGATGTTTCTCACCTTCTCTGATATTTTTGACAGTGATGTATCCTTGGTGGGAAAAGTTAGCAATTTAAACCATTGTATTTCTCCCCTTGGCCACTTCTGTTTCTGGAGGTGCCTATAGTACGCTTGCCTTTGATTCCTTAGTCCCTTTTGAAGTTTTGACACCTCATTTTCTGAACAGTAAGCTCATGTTTCAACTTGATGTCTCATTTTGATACTAAACCTCATGCTTTCCTTTCTTTTGATCATTTTGAAGTCCTATGAGTGTACTTGGAAAGCTTAGGTCTTATACTGTTACCCTCACAATTTTTCTTTGGTGCAGGTGAAGCAGTGCTGCTCTGACAAACCCTAGAGAAAACCTTGGATATCCTTCAAATGCCATCTGATTTTTTATGAAGGAGGACTTATCATCTTCATTTGACCCGTCTTTCCCATATTTCCAAACTTTTAGGTTTTAGGGCTGTTAGAGAAAAATAGGTAGTGTTGTCTTCTAAGTTCTCTATAACCCTTTCAAGTTCATTCATTTCTATTCAGTTCACCTCACCTTTTTCCCTTATTCATTCATGATTTCTAAAAATCTTCAATCTTTTCTTGATTGTTTTGATGTGCCTTCTGTCCTTGTGGTCTTTGTGATGGTTCCTTGCTTGGCAACACTGTTTTTTCAACCAATCACAAAAACTCTGAGTCTCTTTAAACATAGGCCTGCTACCTTTCTCTTTGTTGTGGATGTCTTCTTGTGATGATTTCACCCTATTACCTTACCTCTTTTTAGGTTGATGGCCATCTTATCCTTTCTTGCAGAAATGTGAGCAACGACAGCTGTCCCTTGCAGAATTTGTGCTTTAGGCCAAGGAGAACTTTCTTGAATGGCCTTTGATCAGATTTGGACAAAGTTACTTGTCCTTCTTGTTCTTTGAAAGAAGTCTCTTCATACAGGAAAAACATAGATTTTTAGGACACCAAAACAACCCTATGACCTGTGAAACCCTATGTGACCTAGCGGAAGGTTCCTTGGACTTGGCTTTGGATTGAAAACTAAGATTTTGGGGACATCAAGTGTAAAACAGAGTTTTTGATAAACTGATGTATTGAAAATCCAAATCCAATGTACTTGATTTATCCAAAGAGTCTACAGAGACAGTTTTGAGACCATTAATGCCTGAGGAATTTTTGGAGATGTAAGATAGATGGTTGATTGGTGGCCCTAGGTAGCAGTGGAGGGGTTTAGGCTAAACAAAAACAGAGGATTGAGGCCAAAGGTGACACAACAAAGACAAAATGAGTGACATGAGCCCATGATGGGTCTTCCAGGATGGGTGAGCTAAGCTTGACATGATGGGATGATGAAATAGTGAAAATTTCATCCTAAGGATAATGATGGCAGTGAGATTTCTAGAACTCACAATGTTTATGAACTTTGTTTCTAGAAATCTAGGATAAGCATTTAGTCATCTACAAAGGAAAAAATTACTGATGACTAACAATTTCAATATGGGGCAATACACATACATCTGCAAGTTGGTAATTTTCTTCCCTACACCAAATTTCCCTGTAACCTTGGAGGTGTGAATCTCTATAATCCGTTGTAGTTCCTCAACTTCGGGAATACATAACTTATCCAGCTTGTAAGTAACGCATCCTCAAGATGGTAGTCAATTTTGTCGTTACCATCATACACATGACTCTGGCTGTCTAACTATTGAAACATCTCCTTGATGTCATCATCCTTTAACTAGGCCTCTCTCTATGCATCATGGGTGAATGGCTCCATGTGCACCTGAGTTCCCAAATTTGTAATATTTGATTTGGGTATCCTTGAAAGCATGTAGGTCAAGTTTTTTATGTTTTCCTTCTTATGCTTTGTAACTAAATGAAACTTTTTTAGAAACCACATTCACTTGTAATGTTTGGTCTATTGTAGCTTACTTTGGGACCATAAGTACAGTAGTGTTTGATGATTAGTGTGGAATACTATCTCCTTTCCCATTAGGTAATGTTTCCACTTCTTCAAAACTTGTGCTAAGCCATAGATCTCCTTGTCATAAGTGGGATAGTTCATAATCACCTCATGAAATACTTCAAAATGGTAGCATATAGGCCTTCCTCCCTACATTAATACGTCTCCCATAACATACCCACTTTGAATAATTATTACAAGTTCAGTAACACCATAATAAATGCTTAGACGAACTTCTTCTCAAGGGTCCTCTATTGTCCCTTTCCCCATGGGAAACACTTGCCACTTATTATAAGGGTGTAGAGTGGTGCTACCACTTCTTAAAATGACACTATCGATTTCCTCAAGTGTTATGTTGCCCTAATGAAATTATTGACCATAGAAACATTAGTTAGTTTTGACCACTTCATGATGGCCTCCTTCTTGGTAGCGTCTATCTTCATCTCCCCTCTACATATCAAATATACCCCATATACAATGAATATTGTTGTGCAAAATCGCACTTCTTGATATTTGCCAACAATTGGTGCTTCTTTAATTTCTCTAGCACTTGCATTAAATGTGAGATAGGCTCCTCCAAGGAATCACTACATATCAATATAACATCTAAATAGATAATAATAAATGAATTTATAAAAGGAAATAATATTTCATCATTAACCTCATAAACATATATGGTGCATTGCATATGACAAAAAATATGACTAACCACTCATACAAACCTTGCTTGGTTTTGAAGGAAGATTTCCAGGTGTATTCTTCTTTGATATGAACCTGGTGATATCCTAAATTTAATTCCACTTGGTGAAGTATTTGGATTGTTGCAATTGATCCAATAGATCATCTATCCAAGGCATGGAGTATCTATTTTTGAGTGATTTTATTTAATACCCTGTAATCAATACACATCCACCAAATCCCATCGCTCTTTAGCACCATGATTATAACACACCCCCTGTCACGCTAATAAGGAGAGGTGGTGATTCCCAATGTATTGTCTCAGGAGTAATATCTAAAGGTTTTGTTAATATTCTTTCCTTAAGCCATTTTTAAAAACAAAATCTATTTAGTATTCTTTTAATAGATTTCAACATTAGGTAACATTTCTACAATAATTGTTTTTTTAAACTTACACCCAAATCTTATGGAATCTCATCTAGAAGTAAATATATTGTTGTATTTGTCTCTAAAATCATATCTCATAATTCAATAACAAAATCTAGCTAATGGATATTCTATTTTCTAGAAGATGCTTTCTAATTTCAAATTATTATGTTTTAATTGTGTATTACAACATTCTAATATGTTCTCAGTTTCATTCATTAACCATGAACCGTGAGGTAAAGGTATTCACTAAGGGGCTTTCTAGATACTAGATTTAATATCGATCCCCAAATTTGAATATCAAATTTTGAAAGTAAAAATAAGAGTTTGAGTCTTGAAACCTTATTATAGGCAATATCACTAAAGTTCATAGTTCCTATAGATCAACATTGGATCTGCTATTTCATTGGAAAGGATGTATCTATCTTTTATTCTTTGTAATTTAACTAGAACTTGAACGTGGAATTTTCATTAACATGCACACCGATAAATGGTCCTAAATATAGAATGACAAGAGTTTAAACTTGAAAATAATTATAAATTAGTATGGAAGTGGAAAAATCACAGCTCCTATGTACACATTTCCAAGCTTCGAAGGTCCCATCCCCTTTTTCTCCTACGGAATTTTCCTTCACCAATAATTTTTTATCATAACACTTCTTCTTTCTTCAATAAGTTTTCCAATGCAATGAGAATTCCCCATTAAGACATTACACCCTCTTGGATGGCCACAAGTATCACATATAAATTATAAATTGACTATCCCTACCTCATTTTAGCTCCATATTTGAAAATCCTCATCAGACCCCTTTACATATTTCCACTTCAAAACATAGTGTTATAGGCTATTTTGTTACATCTAGTCAATATTATTTAAAACTAGATCAATTCACATCCTTGAACACTTTGTCATCATCCCTACACAAATCCCTAGGCATGAATCCCCAAAATCCTTGAGTTTATGGGTTTAACTGATTCATTCCATTGAGTTTAAGGCCCAATGCATCTTGTACCTTTAGGGACATGCGTTTAGCAGCAGGTTGCTCCATTCTGGAATAACGTTGATCAACAAAAGGCTATCCATTGTTGGGGGTGTTTTGATTCTATAAATTTAGGTAAATTAAAAATAATCCTGAAGCTTGTTGTTCTTGAAGATTCTAGAGATTGTTTAACCATTTACCTTTGATAATAACTTTGAATCCTATATGATCCTACCTTGGATATTTCACCTCTTATCCCTTGAGCTCATCAACCTGTATTAAGTGGACCTCAAGCCCATATTGGTAAATGGATAATAATTCCTAAACTACCACCCTTTCTGATATATTTACTACCATCCACAAGCTAGGGGATGTATTTTGGAGACTAATCATACCTTCATGCTGCTACCTTGAATCTAAGAGTGTCATCATCTTCATGCATTAGGGTGACATAGAGGTGTGGTTTTTGGAAAGGAAGGACAAGCTCCTTTAGGTAGATCTATACAGGATGAACACTATTATTGCGATTGGAGCTATGATTTGAGCTTACAAGTCAAGAGGAGTTTGAAGCTTCTGACGGATCCCAAGTAAGCCTCTTTCCATTATCCAATTTTTCTAAGGGAAACTTTATATTCTTTGCTCTCTGTTGTTCTAGACCAATCCACTAGGTCTAGGGAAGATAATTTTGTCCGTAGTCATAGATTCCACATAACTAATTGGCAACTCCATTGGGGACCAAAGCCATGATCTCTTGTTTCAGAACAAAACCTTATCCATTAGGTGAATCAAATAGGGAAAATTTCATTCCAATAGTGGTTTCCTTATCCCTATTACTTGTTTCACTTCTTAAGTAGACCTTCATTGCCTCACTTTACTCGGAATTGACCTACAAAAACCTTTCATTAAGAATTCATTTGACTTTTTGGGTCGTAACTTGGCTTTCCATGATCAACACTCCCTCTAGTATGGATACAGAACATTGTAGCACTACCCAACCTTCTCTGCACCTGTGCTGTAGAGCACTAGTGCCCTTTCAACACCTACACTAACCCCTATTTCATGCAAAAAAAATCCCTTTTGTGCATTTCTCTCTGGTCAGCTTTATTCCAGTTGGTGTTCTTTGTGTCCCTAAGTATGTCTTGGTCTCTTATAAGCCTTCATATTTTTTTCTTTTGGTTTTGTGTGCCTTTGTTGAGAATTTATTTATATTTTCCATTGTTCTTGTCAATTAGGTCATTAACAAACTGAATTTCTTGATTGTTGATTGCTTGAAGGAATTGGTGTTTCAATCACCATTTTGAATATTTTCTTTTATCGGTGATTAAGCATGAACCTTATTTTTCATCTCATTTGGAAATTAAGTGGAATTGAAAAGAAAAATCTCTTTGCATTGCATATAAGGTTTTATGTGTGAATTGCAATTTGAATAGTTGCATTAAGGTAATTACATTCAACAAATTTTGCTTGTTTCACTTTGTATGATACATACTCTTTGTTCTCTTCCCTCCCATATATATATATTTTGATTGAAATAATAATTTCATTTCATCATGCTAGTTTTCATTGTTATGATATTCAGGTGAAATTCTTGGTGAGCCTTGAAAAATGAAACCTAAATCAAGATCAACTTTAAAATTTACTGAATCAATCTTAAGGAGAATTTAAAACATTAACAAAAACATCTAGAGGTCTAGGCTAGAGATTATTTCTGACATCTATAAACATAGGATATGTCACTTTTTTAGAGCATTGCATCCTAGGGGTGATATCTCGTTCCACGTACGTAAGTGTATCAGACCATTATCCATGTAAATTTGGGTATATTGGATGGCACTCCATGCATGAAAAGTATATGGGAATGCTCTCATTGTACGGTTACACATTATATAGCACTAACACGAACTACACTTCCATGTACCATCCAGTATATTTTGGAAGTCCACCATAGGTTTTTACCCTCACCATAAGTAACCCAGTCGACTGCCTTGTATACTGTGATACATCGAACACAAAATTCAGGGACATTTCCTACTCGCACATAAACCCTTATTTCTCCAAGGTTGTATATTTTAGTTCACAATTGCTTGGTAAACCTTTATGCCTAAATGACCCATTTTTTATTTATTTTTTTTGTTAATCGTTAAATTTATTAATCTAATGAGGAAGAACAAAAATATACCCTCTGTCGTTCACGTAGAATAGAAAATAAGTGTCTTCTTCCACCAAAGGCAACTCTTGGCCATCGTCAGAACCAAAAAACGACGCAGACTACACAATCTAGTACTTTGGGAACTACTTTTGGTCCTCATCCTTAAATTGATCCAACTGAATCATTCTTTCCTGTGAGTACTGAGCCTGATATTACCTCTTCATTAGCTAGTGAATTTGACACAATCGAAATAGAACACTTGAAATTTCATTACCTAAGGTTATTGAACCTACACTACAAGGAAAAGAACCTCTAGTGGGGGTTATAAATGAGGTTTTTAGTGTTATAAAATTAGGCAAAATTGTCAAAAAAACATTTGCTACAACATCTGTTTTTGGTAACACAGGTTTTGAAGGAGCTTCTAACGGAACTTCAACACAACTAAAAAAAATTGGGGGGTCGGAGGTTTTTATGGATGTCTTTGTTATCGGTGCATGCTTCATGTGAGAACACACCGGTGCTTTTAACCTGTATGCAGCAGTACTGTAAACATACCCAGCACCGAGAGGGAAAAAAATTTTCGAAAGCCCTGGGGCTTTTAGCAACGTCCCGATGCGTGTCACACACAAATACAAACCTGGCCGATATAAGGTGCATGCAGCACAACCATTAAGGTGTAAAACTGCACTAGGTCATTAAGGTGTAAAAACACATCAGGTCATTGTTAAGTTATAAAAACGCACTGGTGCATTAAAGGAAAATCATACCAGTGTATGCAACGCCTATCCGCCCGAGTCGTAGTCATCGATAAAGCACACTGGGCATTCTGATTAGTATTGGTATTTGGTGTGGTTCTCATAGGTCGTAGAAATGCACCGATGTGCAGTATCATACAAACGCACTGATGCGCATTATCATACACATGCATCGGTGTCATTTTCCATTTTTTAGAAACATCGACCTGTGACATTTCAATTATTGTGATTTTTAAAAATTCATTATTCATCAAAAGTCGAAACATATCTTATAACAGTATTCATATCAATTAATTTTTTATTAGTGAATTTGAATGTGATATTTGGATGAATTTGTTATATCATATCATCATATTTCACATCTCTTCATTATAATATATAATCATCCAAATATTTAATCAGTGTTGTAACATTTCACAACGACAATGGAAAACGCAATAGAATAAATCAAAACATATTTTATTATATATATATATATATATATATATAAGAAACTCTTTTTCATACAAAATGGGAAAGTTATTGGTATCCCTTTGTCTTTCAATTGGGACACTATGTCTATTTCATTAAACAAAATGTTTGATTTCATGGACAAATATTTCAAAAATGTGACAAATCCTTGCTTTGATATCCAAACATATTGATCATCATTCTTTGTTGGAACTTCTGTCAGTGCTTGAGCTACTTCCATGACTTGGGTTATTTGGAGGAATCTTTTGTTCATTATGTTGATTGTTTTCTTCTTCTTCAAGTTCCATCTACAAACATAAAAATAAAGTGTAATGAGTGTATATACACTCGTGAGAATAATGAAAATTGCAATATTAAATAATATACATCAATGTAAATCAAAAATAAATGTACCATAGCAAGAATTGACTCGTGAATTATACACATTCTTTCAAAACCAAATTTCATGCCATATTTCAACAATTCATTTGTTGGCACAGTCCATACTTTGTTTCCTACAAGTTTTGTACCCCATAAAAAATCATAGATTTAATATAAAATATTTTTTTGCTCTATTAATTATAGACGGAGCTAACTAAAACAAGATAGATACTTACAAATTCCACAATTAATTTCTGATATGCCAACATATACTAACAACCCATATTTAACGCAATGTCAATCAATTCTTCTGATGGTTTTTCTTTGTATGTTATCACCTGTTTGAAGACATTCAATGATGATTGTTGTAAAACAACTTAAAATATACAAAAATGAAATGTAGTTAAGTTGTTATAAGGAAATAAAAATTACTCACAAACATAGATATCAACCCTTTTCTTCCTAGTCATCCTATTTTATGTGTTGAATGGGTTCCATTTTATTTTATTTTCTGTAAGAAAATGATTGAAAATTAATATTTAATGCTAAATTATTTAATTATTGTACCTAATCGAAACATTCAATGATTACACATTACATTTGAAGCACATTTTTGTTGAGATGGCTCCTTGTGCGATGCAATTATTTTCGTTTCTTTGATAATATCCTTGTACATCTTTTTGGACATTCCTACTGGAATATTTATGATATCAACTTGTTCATCCTTTGAGATTTTCATAATTTTCCTGAAAAAGTAACATGACAATAAAATATTTAATTTATATATTTATATAGGAAAACTAAATAAAACAAAAGCGATATTTATAAATGATTGCTTTGTAGTAATATATACATATAATTTTAGAAAAAAAATTAAGGAATATTACTTTTTCAATCCTTATTTTTTGTTGTTGTACGTTTTTTCTATTAAAAGTCTAGCATGTCTCATTAACCAATTCTATGGAAACTCTTCCTATAGTTTAAATGAAATTTGGTTCTTGGAATCATTGGAATGATTTTTGTATTGTAAGTGGAAATAACGTCTATACATTCATTCCACTAGATCCCTCAAAGTTTTTTAAACGATTTCCCCCTTTCGTTAACTTCCAACACCACTCTAGATGAGCTAAGGAGAAATTCCTTTTCATTTGCATGTTTTATTTTTTATTTCCTTAGAACAACATTCATTTTCTTCGTAGTTGGTCCCTCTAGAACATTAAACATATTCGAAGTAATAGATTGTTTGAAACATGTTATCTAATATTTTGAAGGATATTATTAATGAAAATTAAAAAAAGAAACTCATATTGGATCAATAGTATTTTTTCATTCACCTAATTCATCCTTCTGCAATTTTTCCATCAAGCTTTTACAATCTTTTGGTCTTAGATCAGAAAGATATTATCGAGCTTCATTATTTTGTGGCTCTGCATGATACACACTAAACAATACATATTATTTAAACATACATATAGTTCAAAAATAATAATTTTTGTGAATAATTTACAAAGAACTTACCATTTTTGTTTTTCTCGATGTGCTATCAGTATTTTTTTGTTACTTGAACTCTTGTCAACCATTTCTTTATCAATATAAAATCTGTACCATTCATTAAAATATTTTATAAATAAATCACATACTTTGCAGGTAAAAAAAAATAAAAAAAACGGTGCATCTATCTAAATTAAATGCCTGGTGCGACTTTCAGAACTTACACACCGAAAATGATGTAGTAGATTCTTATAAATGCGCCACTAATACAGTAGAAACACTGTATGATGCTCTTTGAAAATAGGAGACTCGATGCATTATATTAATACCAGAGCACCGATTAACATAAACATAAATTAATAAACAAATGTTTCTATCAAACAATGTTTTTTTTCAATACGCCCCGGTACGCTATACTAAAATCGCGCACCAATGCGCTATTTTCAACAGTGTGCACTGATTAACACAAGTTATTTTTTAAAAAATCGTGCAAGGGTCGACAAGGATTCAGATTTTACTCTGTAAGTGATCCCGTGAGTTAGATGTCATACACCTATATATATAGTAATACAAACCCTATAAATCTAAAATGAAAAGCCCTAACTGTGGAGTCACATAAACAAGAAGACGAACGGGTTTAACGTAAGAATGGATTTTTTTGTTTTGTTTTTTTTTTTGACTTTTAATTAAATGTAAATATGAATAGAGATTGTAAATGATTTTATTAGTAAAATTCACAGTAAAATTTGAAATTTTCACTATCCATGTATTAAATCTAACAAAAACTATAAAAAAAACAATTATTACAGTAAAATTGAACAATTTTACTATACTATAAGGTTTTTGTGTGAATCACTAGATGTTTCAAATTCTGATTCTCTGAATAGTGCTGCTATTTGAAAGTATTTTGCTGCTCCATAGTGCTCTTGTGCTCTCTTGCTCCAGGTATGTCTCTCGTGCAAATCCCTACCTGAAATTTTTTGCAAAAATAATGAAATAAAGAATAGCTTTTACTATTTAAAGAAATTTTATGAAATTAGACTTCCAAAAATCATTTACCATTCATTTTTCAGTTTATGGCTTTTTTTCACTTCAAAAAAATAAAGTTGCATTTTTTTTATCAATTCTAGCACATTACAATGGAGAAACCCCAAACCTTTTAAAGGATTGAACTATATATAATGCCAAGAGCACAATACTAGGTGTTTGTGTTGTGAAACCAACTCCAAAAATAGAAGAAAAGAGATATCAACGCCTTAAAAATAGGCCACTTTGAGGGGGAAACCTCTAATACATTACATGAATGAAAAATTCTTAGATGATACAAATGACAAAACCTCATTTTTATATATAGGAGTCCATGGGGCCACAATGTACTCCATGTGGGTCCATAATGTAATCCTAGCCGACCTAACAATAATAATGTAAGGGCACAATAATAACAATATGGGGGATATAGGGGTACAACAATAACAATAAGGGGGTTAAAATAACAACAATAAGGGAATATACTAGTAATATAGGGACCTAACATGCTCCTCTCCCTCAAAAAAGTGTTGTCCTCAACACTTGAGTAGCTCTGGATGATTTTGTATAAAATTCTCATCCTCCCATGTAGAATCTTCTGTGGGCAAGTTCTTCCATTTGATGAGATACTCTGAAATTGATCGATTTTGTAGCTGTCGAGTTCTTGTTTCCATGATTGCTTCAGGTTCCAATATGGGTTTTCCTTTCTCATCAAGTTCTGGCAATATTGTTTGAACTGGAAGTTTTTCCCCTATAACCTTTTTTAAGCATGAAACATGGAAAACTGGATGCACTCTCGAAGAAGTAGTAAGCTCCAATTTGTATGCCATAGTACCAACCTTTTGCAACACCTTGTAAGGACCATAGTACTTTGGTGATAATTTATTATCCTTCTTAGCTTGCTTGAGTGTAATATTCCTAATTAGCCCAAGCTAATAGGAATATTTAAATTTTGTTTTATTTTCCATTTGTGAATAAATGACTAATGGAGAACATGTAAAAGTGCTTAGATCAATGAATAAATCAATGCTCATTGTGAACAAAGCTAGATCTGAGCCATTTACATAAAATCCACTTGTGTGTGAAACAGGTTTGAGCTATTTGATTGGGTCAATAGGACCAGATCTACAATGTTGTCTAGGTTCAATGCATCTCCTAAAGGGACAGCGCAGTTCTAGAAGGAGGACCACATGTGAAAAGGGTTAAGTGATTCAAGGTGGTTTAGGGTTTGGCACATCCTCATCTTATAAAATGGAAGGAGAAGGCTCAAGGAAAAGGTTGGTGATGATATTTCGATTTTAATATTGCTTGAACAACTCAAACTCTCTTGGCTGTTTAGCTAGAGAGAGAGGAATTTCCTGTTTAGGAATTCCTCTTCCTTCCTTAACGGTCTCTTGGAGGAGATTGTGCTGCATTGGTCCACTATCTGGCATTGGCCAAGCTTCACCTCCCTTGACAGTGTAAATCTTGATTAGGGCTTCACTGTTTAGAGAGCTGCAGCAAGTGGAATCTGATCTATTCATATCTGAAGAGTTCTATTGCACCTTCTTAGTGGGGAAGTCATCTAAATCATTGGCAGGAGTGTAGTAGCTGTTTTGAGCTTTAGATTCTTATCTTGGCATGAGGCCAAAGTGTGCATCACTTCATCAGTGCAGTTATCTTCAGAAACTGCGTCATTTTGCAGGCAGAGTTACAATGTACATTTGCTAGCATTTTGGAGGAGAGATCTTTGGTGAAAGGGCTCCTTTCCTTCACTGAGGTGATCCGTGGATTGGCCAACCAATCCATGTCATATTTTAGATCTGATCTACTGTGTGATATATTCTTCAGAAATTTCTGAAGTTTACTGTAGATCCATGGTGTAGATCTCAGATCTATTCAGTGTCCTTCACTTTCAGCTGAGATCCCCAAGGGGAATGTACTTAAAAGGCATCTTTTCATATAGATCCCATTTAGATATATCTTTTTTTCCTATGATCTATTATAGATCTAAAACTTAATAAAACACTACTTCATATTTCTGAAAATAACGTTGTGTGGTTCATCATCTACTTCTTGTGTCATAAAGCTTGGGTTTTAGGCCTTTTCTTCAAGTGTAGATATGTATTTTCTAATGTAAGATATTTGAGTCACATTCTCAGCTTTTCATACTGTTATCTCTGCATAAAATCACCAAACCCTTCAGAAAATACGTTCTCTAAGCTTCAACAAGTTTCTGCATACTCCAAGTCATGGGAAATCAACAATTTTAAGCCTAGTCGGGAATGGAGGATCTGTTTAACATAGAAAAACAAATTTTTTTTCTTCTTAAATTCACATGTGAATCCCTCTTAACCTAATATAAAATATCCCAGAGCCATGACCTTTATTTTTATGCATATTTATGAATACAGTCATTTTAGGGCATGAAAAGCTGCTTTTTCTCACTTTTTTTAGAATAAAAGCTGAGTAAAGGTTGCTGCAGTACTTGGAATTGGTTGCTAAGTATTTTTAAACACATTTTATGATATCTGAAGCACACATCCCTGAAAAATTCGTTTTTCAGGCATGTCTTGATGAGCAATCCATTTTTGTAGCATTACAGTGGTATCAGAGCATGATCTCTGGCATAGCCTGTGAGATCAAGCTATCAAAGAAGTGAAGAGAAGAAAAAGAGATCAAAATTATGGAGAGGATGATATTACTCTCATCAGTGTTCAGATCTAAGGAGGGCCTCTCCAAAGAGGTAAATCAGAAGAGAGAAAGAAGATGCACCGAGACTCCTAGAGGGTTTTAAGGAGAAGAAAGTTGCAGTGGGACCTACATAAGGTTTCAAGAAGGAGAGGAAGACCCATGCACTTCCTACCCTCACAAAGAAGATGCATTATACAGAAGAAACAATCGCATGGCTCCACCACTTGGAAGAATGACGGAAGAGGAGATCTCCCTGCTCCTTTTCTAGACCCTGAAGGGTATTGAAGAAGATCTCAAGGAGATTGAGAGGGTGGAGACTTGTACCACCGCTGACACAACCTTGGAAGAGAAGCCTTCATGTTTAGTAATGAAGGAAGACAACACAGTTGAGGAAGAAGCTCTTGCTTCTACATCTCACCAAGGTATGATTAAAAATTCATCTATTTTCATTTCAGCACATTGTATGAAGGGATCTACATCTTTGCATGCTGCTGATTTAGAGCAACAGAGTTGCACTGCGCTGTGAAAAGGTAGTGAGAAAGAAGAGAGGAAACATTCCTCATTGGAGCATTCACATGGAAGCTTCATTCATGAAAAAATAGAGGATAGAATGATGGATGGTAGACATCTTGAAGTGTGAAACCCTTTCTCCCTTCTAGATGACCATTTCTCAATGAGCACACCCCTGCTCAAAGAGAAACTTCTACTTGCAGCAAATCCAAGGCCCCTTTGGTTTTGGAATGCCATGCATGAGGAGAAGACCTCATGGGAAGAATTCATTGGAGGTGAACTTCAGCACATCATGGAGTGCAAAGTTCTTCAACAGTTTGAGGAGGATCTTCCCTTCTCATAGGAGCAGATAGTAGATGGAGGACATCTTCGGATGGATAACATATCTCATGACTGTGTTGGACATTTCTTGAGCCATGCACATCATGACGGGAGGTTTTTGCCTACCACATATTTGGGTCCTCATAGGGTCAAATTGATCCTTAGGAAGATTGCATTTCAAGATCCCATGAAATGCAAGAATTTGATTTGGGATGATGGTAGCCCTCATGGGTGGAGTACTAGGATGAAGGGTGGAAGGAGGCATCCACAATTGGTTGAGTGGATGTGGATGGAGAGAAAGAAGCTGGAAAGCTACTTGTAGATCTATGACACTGGGCAGCAGGAGGCTTGGATGCGTTGGTTGCTCTTGAAAGAGTTTGATCATCACTCTCTTTCTAAGGGTATGTGGCAGAATACTTGCATCATGGGGTAGCAAGGAGCATGGGCACATTGTGTTGGCATAAAATTCTTCATGTCAAACACCATGATGTCACTACATGATTTGGATGATGGAAGTATGAGGAGGCAGCAAAATATTTTGATGCTTGGGATTTTCTTGAGAGAGCAAGGGCAAAATTGCTCTCACATTTTTCATGATGTTGTAGGCGTAGAAGAGGGCACTATCATAGTGCAAAGGGGTTACTCCTTGGCCTTAGATGTTCAAGAAGTACTTTCTTCATGGGAAGGACTTCTCATATGTAGTAGCATTATGGGAGATGTCTTTGACATTCTGCATGTCAAAGATTGGATATATGTGTTGATGTGAGCCTATTTGCATAGGCCAACAGCGTTGTCACTTTGGAGTTGGGATTTATTGATGGAGTATTCCTAGGATCACTTCTCATTCGATGCGCTTGGTGAGCAAAGAGGAGGTGGAGGAGATGAAGTGGTAGATGGAGACATCTATTACTATGGTGTGATTTTCTTGACTTGGGTTTCCAAGCATGAGGAGAAGGAATTTCATGCAACACTTGGTCATTCCCCTTCATGGGAGTGTGCCAAACTATTATTGAGGATTCATTCATGGGTCCGTGTATCTTCTTGCTTCCAACATATGGTGAGAGATTTTTCTTGCAACCTCTTACTATCTTTTGGTAGTGCATTGCTCCACAAGAGGGAAAGCTATTCATTGAGCTCCATAATCTACATTGGGCCAAATTATATGATGGAGATAGCCATATCTTATGTGGCCTTGGGCAGAGATGTTTTTCTTACATGTATGTTCATTTGATTCATATGATTAACCATGTAACAAGAAACAATTTTCCATGTATTCTTCTAAAGCAGCAGTTTGTAAAACTGCGCTATGAAGACTTGGGAAACTATTGGTACTCTCTTACATAACATAGAACCTTCAGTATTTCCTTCATGATGATGATAGTCATGTTCTCAATTGCTGATATTGCTTTTATCTTGATGGGAGACATGATGTTGAGTAAGGCACATGGTTTGGATGTGTCCTTTTGGGAAGTAGGTTCCCACATTTTCTGCAGTACATGTTCTAATGGGAACATGGGAAGAGTTGTGGCTACCATGACCAAACACTTGTTTCTCTTGGAGGTGGACCATGTGTGTGATGGAATACCTTATGATGATACCCTTCTTTCCATCACATATGGAACATTTTCGGCTGACTGGTTTTACAACGTTGGAGGGAGGATATTTGCAGATCTAATCTTCATGATGCCACTTGAGGGCAATATACTTGCAGACCAAGATCATTTTGCACTCTACACTTATCCTAAGTGGAGAGGAGAACAACGTGGGGTAGGCTATCTTGTCTACCATGTGCAGATTTTTAGCCCACCTATTTTGCGAGAGCTCAAGGTGGATGAACATTTCCAGGAGTTGCCATGTTGGGGGGTGACTCATTTTGTGTGGATGATTGCTTGGGGATGGAGGATCCACATGGGAATGTTGTTTCCCAATAAATTTCAGATCCATGCCTCAAGGGAGCCTCTAGGCAGCACCTTATTTCCTTCTTGAGTACTCCACTTATTCATGATGATAGCTATTCAGCTAATTTTCATGCTTGGGATAGGAAATATGGAGATTCATCGTTGAAACTGAATCTCATTATTTGGGGGAGAACATCATATGTGGATGCTACAGTAGGAGGAGGGGACATCCTTCAGTTATATCCTTGCAGTTGCTTGAGGACAAGTAACATTTGGGAGGGGAGGACTGTAATATTCCTAATTATCCCAAGCTAATAGGAATATTTAAATTTTGTTTTATTTTCCATTTTTGAATAAATGACTAATGGAGGACATGTAAAACTCCTTAGATCAATGAATAAATCAATGCTCAATGTGAACAAAGCTATATCTGAGCCAATTACATAAAATCCACTTGTGTGTGAAACAAGTTTGAGCTATTTGACTGGGTCAACAGGACCAAATCTACAACACTGTCTAGGTTCAATGCATCTCCTAAAGGGACAACGCAGTTCTAGAAGGAGGACCACATGTGAAAAGGGTTAAGTGATTCAAGGTGGTTTAGGGTTTGGCACATCCTCATCTTACAAAATGGAAGGAGAAGGCTCAAGGAAAATGTTTTTGATGATATTTCGATCTTGAGATTGCTTAAGCAACTCAAACTCTCTTGGTTGTTTAGCTAGAGAGAGAGGAATTTCATGTTTAGGAATTCCTATTCCTTCCTTGAGGGTCTCTTAGAGGAGATTGTGTTGCATTGGTCCACTATCTGGAATTGGCCAAGCTTCACCTCCCTTGATAGTGTAAATCTTGATTAGGGATTCACTGTTTAGAGAGATGCAGCAAGTGGAATCAGATCTATTCATATCTGAAGAGTTCTATTGCACCTTCTTAGTGGGGAAGTCATCTAAACCATTGGCAGGAGTGCAATAGCTGTTTTGAGCTTCAGATTATTATCTTGGAATGAGGCCAAAGTGTGCATCACTTCAACAACGTAGTTAGCTTCAGAAACTGCGTCATTTTGCAGGCAGAGTTGCAATGTACATTTGCTAGTAGTTTAGAGGAGAGATCTCCAGTGAAAGGGCTCCTTTCCTTCACTGAGGTGATCTGTGGATTGGCCAACCAATCCATGTCATATTTAAGATCTGATTTTTTTTGTGATATATTCTTCAGAAATTTCTGAAGTTTACTGTAGATCCATGGTGTAGATCTCAAATCTATTCAGTGTCCTTCACTTTCAACTGAGATCCCCAAGGGGAATGTACTTAAAAGGAATTTTTGCATATAGATCCCATTTATATCTATCATTTTGTCCTTTGATATGTTATAGATCTAAAAATTAATAAAACATTGCTTTATATTTCTGAAAATAATGTTGTCTGGTTCATCATCTACTTCTTGTGTCATAAAGCTTGGGTTTTAGGCCTTTTTTTCAAGTGTAGATCTGTATTTTCTAATGTAAGAACTTTGAATCATATTCTTAGCTTGTCATAATTTTATCTATATGTAAACTCACCAAAACCTTCAGAAAATATGCTCTATAAGCTTGAAAGTTTTTTTGCATACTCCAAGTCATGGGAAATCAACAATTTTAAGCCTAGTCGGGAACGAAAGATTTGTTTCACATAGAAAAACGCATTTTTTTTGCTTAAATTTGGCATGCGAATCCATATTTACCTAATCTAAAATATCCCAGAGCCATGACCCTTATATTTACTCATATTTATGAATACAATCATTTTAGGGCATGAAAAGCTGCTTTTCCTCACCTTTTTGAGAATAAAAGCTGAGTAAAGGTTGCTGCAGTACTTGGAATTGGTTTCTGAGTGTTTTTAAACACATTTTATGATATATGAAGCACACATACCTGAAAAATTCATTTTTCAGACATGTCTTGCTGAGCAATCCATTTTGGGAACATTACATTGAGGGACATTTGTTTGTATGGTTGTAGCCGTAAAAATACCCAGTCTCCCACATCAAAAATTCTCTCACTACGATGTTGATTTTCCTGTTGTTTCATTCGATTTTGTGCCAAATTTAGGTTATCCTTTAAGATTGGATAACTTCCTGTTGATGCTTGATGTGATCCTCCACTGCTTGAACCCTAGAATTTTCCCTTAAAAAAGATGTGATGGATGGTGGATAATATCCATAAAGTGCCATAAATGGGGTAATTTTTGCTACAGCATGGAAGGAAGTGTTATACCACCATTCAGTGAGAGGTAACCACTTGACCCATTGTGCTTGCTTATTAGATACAAAACAATGAAGATATCCTTCCAAAAATTTATTCACTATCTCCGTTTGACCATCGGATTGAGGATGATAAGATGAGCTATGAGCTATTAGAGTACCCAAAAAAGAAAATAATTTCGTCCAAAAATTTCCTGTAAAAATGGGATCTCTGTCACTTACAATAATCTTCGGGTTTCCATGTAGCTTTTGAATTGTTTCCATAAATGCAGTAGCAATTGTACCTGCTTTAAATGGATGAGATAATGCACATAATGCACAAAAGTGTGCATACTTGGTAAGTCTATCAATTACCACCATGATGACACTCCTTCCTTTGGACTTAGGTAAACCTGGGATAAAATCCATTGAAATCTCCTCCCAACGTTGACTTGGAATGGTTAAAGGTTGTAGAAGACCAGGGGTCTTAAATGTCTCAACTTTATTTTGCTGGCAAACCAAACATTCTGCCACAAACTTTTGAATATAAAATTTAAGGCCATCCCAAAAAAATTCTTTCTTCACCCCATGGTAAGTTTTTAAAAATCCCGAGTGTCATCCTAAAGGAGAAGTGTGCAATTCCAAAAGAATATTTTGTTTGAGTTGGGAATTATTGCAAATATATAAGCGATCTTTGTACCATAAGAAATCATTTTTCCAACTAAATGTATCAGATGTACTAGGATCTTACTGAAAATTTTGAATGAGTGTCCACACTTCTTCATCCTTCTTCCATTCATCCATTTCTTCGGTTATCCAATCTGGTTTGGTAATAGAAATGGCACAAAGCAATGCTTCCACCTCTTCATCCTTTCTTGAGAGTACATTTGCAACAACATTTAGATTCCATTTTTTGTAGATGATTTCAAAGTCATAACCCAACATATTTGTGACCCACTTTTTCTACTTTTCCGAAGATAGTCTTTGTTTCAAAAAGTGCTTAAGACTATCATGATCTGTTTTTAACTTGAAGTGTCTTTCCATTAGGTAAGGTCTCCATTTACTTAGTGCATGTAGTATTTCCAACATTTCCTTCTCATAAATAGCCTTTTGTAAATACTTTCCTTTGATTGAATGACTTTCAAAAGCAATGGGTCTTCCTTCTTGCATTAAAACAACACCAATTCCATTTCTTGAGGCATCACATTCCACAATAAAGGTTTTTATGAAGTCTGGCATAGCTAAGACTGGTGCTAGGCACATTGCCTCTTTAAGATTTTCAAAGTCCTTAGTTGCTTCAGGAGTCCATGAAAATGCATCTTTCTTCAATAATGTTGTTAGAGGTGCTGCTATTCTCCCATATTTCTTAACAAATTTGCGATAATACCCTCTTAACCCGAGAAATTCACGCAACTTCTTTATGATTGCAGGGACTTTCCATTCCTTAATGGCTTTAATTTTGTTAGGGTCTACCTTAACACCCTCGTGAGATACAATATGACCCAGATATTCCACCTCTTTTACTCCAAAGAAACATTTGGATGTTTTTGCATATAATTGTTTCTCCTCCAATAGTTTGAGCACCTTGTCAACATGTTGAACATGATCCTTCCAAGACCTATTGTAGATTATTATATTATCAAAAAATACTAGCTCAAACTTTCTAAGGAAGGGTTTGAAAATGGAATTCATCAACCCTTGAAATGTAGAAGGTGCATTTGCAAGGCCAAAAGGCATGACCAAAATTCATAATGATGCTCATGAGTTCGAAATGTTGTTTTCAGAATATCTTCAGTATTAATTCTAATTTGATGATATCCAGAACAAAGATCCAACTTGGTAAAATAAATTGCTCCATCTAATTCATCCAATAATTCATCAATCACATGAATGGGAAATTTATCTTTAATAGTGAGCTTATTGAGCTCCCTATAATCTGGACACATGCACCATGATCCATCTTTCTTGTGCACCAATACGACTGGGGCAGAGAAAGAGCTTTGACTAGGTTGAATTATACCAGCCTCTAACATTTCTGCAATCATACATTCAATTTCACTCTTTTGGACATAAGGATATCTGTAAGGCTTGATGTTTGAAGGAACACTTCCTGGAATAAAATGAATAGCATGATCATGATCACGAATAGGTGGGAGTCCTTTGGGAGTATCAAACACCGTGGAATGATTGTCCAAGACTTCTTGGAGATCTAGAGAAATAGATGATTTTGATGTTGGAACTTCTAGTGAACATAATTGTGCAATTACGCCTCATTATTCTTTCTTCAGAAGCTTTATCATGACATTATAGCTTATTATATTTCCTGGCTTCCATGTAATACCCCGTAATTCAATTTCCTTTCCTTCTGAAAAAAATTTCAAGAAAAGTTCTTGAAAATTAAAAGCTACCATCCCTAAATATTGTAACCATTGTACTCCTAGTACAACATCAACACCTCCCATTGGGATGGAAAGCATTAGACTATTCAATACATATTCCCCCATGGCTAGCTTGATATTATGGCATTTTACCAAGCAATTTATAGTTCCTCCATTTGCAACCATTACTTGACATTCTGGTGTTGGGTATAGGAAACGATTCAATTCCTTGGCTACCTTAAAATGAATAAAATTATGGCTACTACCCGAATCAATCAACACTATTACCTTTTTCTTCTTGATATTCCTTCTATCTTGAGAGTTTGAGGAGTGGTAATTCCTGCCAATGAATTACATGATATGGTCGGAATCATTTCTTCTTCTTCTAGGGTTGCTTCCTGGTGTAAATCCTATTCTTTTGAAGTTTCTTGTTCATTTTCTTCCTCCTTTTCACAATCTATGTAAAATAATTTCTTCTCGGCACACTTATGAACTTTAGTGTATTTTCTATCACAACTGTAGCAAAGCCCTTTTGCTCTTTTTTCTTCCAATTGTTGTGGTGTCAACCTTGTAGGTTGTGGAAGTCTAGAAGTAGCAACACTTCCATCTTTATAGATGTGAATGGTAGGCTTCTGTGTTGCCATAATTTTACATTCAATTTTTCTGGCCAACCTGAATGTCTTCTCCAATAAATCAGTTTCCCAAACTCAAACTTCATTTTGGATGTTATCCTTTAAAGTCTCTATGAAGACATCAATCCTATGTTCCTCTGGAATATCAGTTAACCTTATATTCAATTTTTGGAAGTCCTCAATGTGCTCCCCCACTAAACCATTTTCTTTGAGATTTATCAATTGGCTAAAGAAGGTGTTGCTCTTTGTCTCCTCATAATGTGCTATCATTTCCTCCGTAAAAATTGACCAAGTGACAATTTTTTTATGGGAGAGAAAAGCCATCGATACCATACAAATGTATTTTTTTCTAAATTTAAAGTTGCAATGTGTACCTTTTGTGTGTTTTGCACATTATTGAGATGAAAATACTGCTCCATCTATAGTATCCATGTTACGGGATTCTTGTCATCAAACTTCCTCATATCCAATTTTGGAATATGGTGGTTCTTCCATCCAACATTAAAGTTTATGAAATCACGATTAACATTTATTTTGTTCTCATCATGAGTTTCTTTTACTATATTTTCACCATTAGGAAACATTTATTGTATCAACTTTGTCAAACCTTCCATGTCTTCTTTTATATCATTCTTCATGTTTTCCATTTTTTCATCGATCTTAGCTTCCATGTCATCCATCTTAGATTCCATGCCAGATTCCATGCCATCCATCTTAGCTTCCATTCCATTCTTCAAACCATCCATCTTAGTTTCCACGCCTTTCTTCAAAACTTCCATGCCACTTTTTGTTGCTCTTTGCGAGAGAAAAAATTGTTGCATTTTCTCTTGTAATTTTGATATGTCATGTTGCATTTCTTCATCTTCATGAGCCATAGTAGAACGTTCTGAAGGCTTAATGGGTGTTGAATTATTTTTAGGGGAATTGTAGAACCCAATAAGGATATCTATTCTACAATTTGTCCTTGGAATCAATTGAAATTGATTCTTCGAACAAGACTTATGCAATTTGGAAAAAAAAATACACACCTTTTTCTTTCTTTTGAGGAGCTCGATATTGAAATTGAATTCTCTCTGTGATTTCATATCTTCAATATCTGAAATTTGGTCCTGAGGTAGCCCTCTAAATCCTCTTTCAAATGCCATAGGTCTGACCTGATTTGGATTCTTCACGACAAAGTTATGTCTAATCTTCCACAATTACCTAATTATGGACCGGTTCAGTAGAGCGAAATTGTATGACTTTCCAAGTGTCACTATTTACTCCTCAGCTCTAAAATTGATAGGCAAGAAACTACAGTCCGTGTACTTCTGGCCACTTTTTACAGAATTCCAATTCGATGCTCAGAGAGATAGTTATGAAGATTTTCCCACGATCACCTCTTTGAGATGAAATTTGGGAGCCTGAAAAAGCCCTACCTTCCACAGATTATATCTCCGCAAATATTGCAAACCAGGCTCTACAAGTTTGTGATGAGTTTCTTCAGGATTTTGGCTTCGCGCTCTAAAAATTTCCGATTCTGAACCTTCACAGAAAAAAAGTTATAGTGAAAATGCCACAATGACCTATTTGGAGCAGCGAAACCCTAGAATACAAAGCTCTAATACCAAATGTTGTGAAACCAGCTCCAAAAATAGACAAAAAGAGATATCAACGCCTTATAAATAAGCCACTTTGAGGGAGAAACCTCCAATACATTACATGAATGAAAAATTCTTGGATGATACAAGTGAAAAAACCTCCTTTCTATATATAGGAGTCCATGGGGGCACAATGTACTCCACGTGGGGCCACAATGTAATCCTATCCGACCTAACAATAATAATGTAAGGGCACAATAATAACAATATGGGAGTTACAGGGGTACAACAATAACAATAAGGGGGTTACAATAACAACAATAAGGGACTATACTAGTAATATAGGGACCTACAGTCTGAAACCACAACTGTTGAACTAACAAACTTGACGCTTTCACCAGTTCAAGTTTACCTAACAATCCGCCCTTTAAACTTGAGTGTGGAAATTCATTGGATTCAATCCGAAAAAACACATATACTCTCCTCCTCTATCACCTAGGTATATGTCTAGACTTTATCATTTGGGGCATGCATGCCTAACTACATATCACAACCGCATACACATTTACATGTAGTTACAATTTTTCATTTTGAAAGTAACTTTTTTGGTTATTTCTTCCCTTGCACTTATGTCATCATTCTCTTAGTTCCACACACTTTCTCACACCAGGTGCTCTTCTCATGTCTTTTCATCACAATTAATATCATGAGTTGCTTTCACATGAGCTTCACTCAGTGAACCTTTGACATATCACATACGTTCGTGGCATATTAAACAATACCCTTGATTTGACTACACATTGGAAAATACCTCCAAATATCACAATATTTAACCCCCTACCTATATGAACCCAATACACCTTCCCAATTTAAAAAACCTTTACTTTCACTAGATATTGTAGGCATCCATTTTTTCATTAACATTTTTTATACCCCTTTATTTTTTTCTATTAACTTTGACCTTCATTTTCTATACCTGCCAATATGAAAAACCCCTTATATACCCCCCAATATATTATGTCATTTTTCCTCAATATATATCCCTCAATATGAATGCACGTTGTATGGTATTTATCCCATAGTGAAGGCCCCGTGGTTTCCTTCCATATATTTTGGCTATAAAAACCATTTACCCCTTATATACCCCCCAATATATTATGTCATTTTTCCTCAATATGAATGCACGTTGTATGGTATTTCTCCCGTAGTGAAGGCCCTATGGTTACCTTCCATCTATGTTGGCTTTGGTATTTTCCTCTGCATTTTATTTTTGAACGAATGGTCTTATGTCGTCTCCAACCAAGTCGTCCATGCACTACTCATGACTTCTTTGCGACTTGACCAAACAATAGAGTTCTTTCTTCACCAAGTAGAAACTTCTTCTTTTTTTCCTTTTGTTTAGCTATAACAATTTAAAAAAAAAAGACAAATAAAAAAATAATAAACACACAAATAAATACACACCATGACAAATTAATAAGAGACAAAATTTGCTTGATTCACCCAATGTAAACTACTTATAGGTTCTTTAATCACTTACTAATTGTTTAATAGATAAATAACAACTATGCATTAGTTATTAATTTGGTGTTCATATAAAACTTACAAACTACCATGCACTATATATCCTAATACTTTATTGTTAAATGTCAATAAATTTGTAGTATTATAAATGTTTATTTTAGAACAAAATATAATGCCTTTTACAAGAAAGCATATCACACTTACATAAAATTAAAGATCACACTTACATAATAAACACGCTTATCTAACTAAATAAAAGATTAATTATTTTCTAACTAGCTCCTTGATTAATTTTTATTTGGTTTGATATATTTTAATTGTTTATAAATCCAAAGAGTGAAATGTTCAGTGGATTGTGTTACAATTCAACGAACCTTGCGAGGGGCAATTCCAGCTCCTCATAATGACATTACATCGTATCAAAAAATTTCTAAAGCCGGAATTAAAATTTCATTTTCGTTGAAGTTTGACTAATAGAAAACTCTCATAGCACAAATATTAAAAATTTGAAAAACTAAAACTTAAAATGTAAATGGCAGCAAGTCTTTTATGGGCAATAGATTTTCTTAGGCACTCTCTTCGTTCTCGGAATTTGGCCCCTTGGCCCCACTCAATCTCAATTATTAAGTTTCACTTTAATGACTTCAAACTTAAGTTGTAAACCTAACGTTAACACACGCTTATATAACTTTAACACGTACTTAAATAAATGTAAGTTTATATAATACTTAATAGACCAATTTGTAACCTCATGTTATTGTGAAAATCATCCATTATTTTTTATCCCACAAAAAAACATCTTTAGGGTGTTTTACATCAAAGAAAGTGATGTGAGGTTTCATTAGATGTAATCAGTCTTAAGATTCCAAATAAGTGGTACAGCCACGCGACGAAATTACTACTCACTTCTCCCTAAATCCTCTGAAATGTAAGGATGTATATCATTGCTTCATATAAGCAGTGTCGGCGTTGGCCGAAGGTCCCCCTTCTCCATTCCCTCGTTGAAATTTTAAAGCCAAACTTCATGAATATTGTTAGGCTGAAGCCCAATGATATACTTTTCTATATAAATGTCTGTAGATTGAGTTGAAGATTAAAATTTTGTTAATCGAAATTCGAGTAAAATTCATATTCCATCGTATTTTGAAATGGTTTTAGTCCAAAATCATCCATCATTTCTTTATTTCACAAAAAGAGTTTTTTGATTGCTTCAAAGAAAAGAACCTACATGACACACTTATTAAGTACTTCTAAAGATGATGAAGCAAAACTTCAAAGAGTTTGAAGCCAAATGATAGGTATTTCTATATAAATGTCTGCAGGCACAATATGGACTGAGCATAGACCACAACATATACTGAGCATAGATTGAATGGAAGAATAAAGTTTTTTTGATCACAAATCTGGTAATTTTTTTGTATCGTAATTTATTTTGAAATGGGTTTACTCCAGAATTTGCAATGGTTGAATATAAAATTGGTTTGCTAGCATGTTTTTCTTTTGCACAATTTGACATTAGTGAAGGTGTCAGCGGATTTGTTGGACTATATTTTACTGCAATAAGTTCCATTACAAGATGCAATAAATGATAGTGAGGTAGTCACCCTAGAAGTCAATATAGAGACATGCCCATGCAATTCCTGTAGTTCCATGCAATTCCCGCAATTGGATCCTATTCTGGATAGTGGAAGAGTTGACCATCATGCTCACTCTTCGGATGCTTGTGACATTGAAACCACTCTCTAATTCCCTATACGTCCTCCCATGTCTTACCTGCCTCAAATTGTTGCCATGGATGCAACTAGGACAACCTCTTACGTGTGGAGGGCACGTTGCCTTTGGAGCAGGATGATGAAGGGTATAGAGTGAGAGTGAATGAGTCCAAGGTGGTATGTGAAATTCTTGATGGTATAAGTGTTTGGTCTATAAAAGCAAACACGCATACCTTCATCCGCATTCCAATGCATGGTGCTAGTTGTGACGTGTGGACAAAGCTACTAGTAAGATCTTTGAGGTCTAAAGATGCTGAAGGCAGAGGAGTGAGAGTCATGGCTTCAGAAGCTCTGGAAGGCTACTAAGTTGGAAGGAGAGGAGGCTCAACCAAAAGTGTAGAATACAACATTGTGTCGCTCATAATGCTAAGGTAGGTGTTAATAAACATTTTATTAACTTTATGGTTCGGAGTGGATGGCTTCTCTAGCTCATTGGTGGCAAGAAGGACGATTACAGATTACGTGGTAGACAATAAAGGAAGTGAATTCACTAAGAATGCATTTCTCACCAAAGTTGTGGTCAAGTCCGATTTCAATTACTCTCAGGTTTGCCAAGTGATGATCTTTAGGGTTGATCTTTTGGGCATCAAAACCTTATCATCTATGGTGGGTTGTGTTAATTTGGTTTTCTCTATTGGTTGGTTTGTTCTTACTACATTTGAAGCTGATATTTCCCTCTTACCCTATCTCCCTATCTGCATGTAGTGATGAAAATAGTCCTTTCTATTGTTTTGTTTTGTGCCTGGATGTTGCCATTATTTTAACTTAGTTTAGTTCCAATGGTTATTGGTTGCTCTCTATCTAATTGTTACTCATTATTTCTATGAGTGATACATACTTTTTAGGCTATAGCCTCATTAACGTTGTTGGGCAGTATATGCCCACACTTAGATTTAAACAAATGCCTCATTAATGTGGCTGGTCATTATATGCCCACAGTTAGATTTGAATTCGTTAAAATCTAAATGTGGGCATATACTGCCCAACCACATTAATGAGGCTATAACCTGAGAAATAATAGTCTCCATATAGTTTACCCTACTGATTTCTTGTACAATACTTCACATTATATATATATATATATAAAGTTTAAATCTGACCCTATTTGTCCTAATAGGTCTATTATCTACTAAATCCAATGACTTAACCAGAAAGTAAATGATATTCATAATATGCATCTCAAAAAGACAAAGACTAATAAGAAATAAACATATGATGATTCGATAGTCCTCGGGTCCTTAACACTGGACCCGGGCATGTCGACTTAGTTCATACCTTGCAGCTGACGTTCCATTCGGCCAAGGCGAACTTTCTGGTGGTGTTGCAGAAGATATATTTCCTGAATGTCCCTGCACATTTCGCTATAATAGAGGCTACTTTCGAATCACCACCTATTTATTGAACATTAACAATGGCTGTAGCCAATAAGCATTTCATTGTCTAGTATATATGAATGGACTGTTTTAATAAAGACAGTCTGCCCCTGGTAGTCCCCAGATCTGTCAACATCTCCATCTCTTCCTTAGAGATATATTCTTCCTCTTTTGTTTTTTGGTCTCGCTCCCAACTAGGCATAAGATGTTTCACATGACTAGGTGTACCTACCCTGTATGCTTGGAAAAGATTCTCCATTATTTCCTTCCCTAAATTTCTTCCCCTCGTGCTTGGGCCCACTTTTGACTTTCCTTTGTTCGGCTTTCCTTTATCCTTAGCTTATTTTTTCGCAGGTTGTCCTTTCACCATTTTGTCTTGGTGATATTCGGCCAGCAACTGAATTATCTTTCAGGGCCACACCAGGGTATAAGAAAACCTATAGATGGCAACAGAAATTCAATATTTAACATAGTGAAAAAATAGAGGATAATATCCTTCTTATTGAGGGTGACCGCATAAAATTTTAATCGCATGCTGAGTATCATCAGTCCCTCTTCCTTTATCCCTGAGAATTATGAAATTTGCAGGATCAAGCATTTCAAGTCAAAGAATCTCATTGGGCTGACCTGAGAGTATTATACAACTCTCATTGCTATTAGTTCCTATAACAGGGCCACCTAGAGGCACTTATGTTTTCCAAAGAGGAATTACATTCGTGACATGTGGAAGCAAACCATTCAGAGATAAAATATTTCCAAAAACCAAAAACACTCGGACAAAGACTTGACAGTAACCCCAAAATACATTTGGAGACGCTCCACTCATTCCACCAAAGAAAGAGACTTGATCAACTTCACAAATGCAATCAGAAAAGAAACCCTCTCTGTTTTTGGTAGTAGCGGTAGACCCCCCAAAGAATAATTTGAAGTCTATCTTACCATGCAAGTTTCCAAACAAAACTCTACCCCCCAAAGTATCATTATAAGCCATGCAATCAATTTCATGAAGTTTTCGGGTCGAGCTATGGAGGTTGCAAACAGGGCAGAGAGGTTGGCTAACATTACTAAGGCCATAATCAATAAAATTTAGAAAATTTATATCTATGTAGTGAATTGGGTAAACTGAGATTAGAGATTGACAAGAAGAGTCCAAGAAATGATAAACGGATCTAAGATGATGACATGCAAAACCAATTGAGAGACATGGAGGATCATTCAAGCAATATAACACGCAAGATAAGTCGGGATTCAGGATTTCCCATACACTTTCTCCTACTACCTCTATTACATACTTCATGCTCAATATTTTTGGATGATAACAACGAAAAATAGCCAAACAAGAGGGGCAATGATCTGAAAATACTATATAAGTTTTGTTGTGCTAAGTGTCCTTCAATTTTAAAAACATGTGCATAATTGGTTCATTATTTTGCATAAGGATTAAGGAGTTTTTCCATGAATTATAGATGAACTTTAGTGAATTAGAAGCATAAAACAAGTCTAAATAACACTGAACAAAAGTCTAAAACAGATAAATAAGTCACCACTTGAAGTTTACATAGTAGGCATAATGAAGCAATTCACCGCTCTTGGGCTAAATCTACTGGTCCAGCTCCCAATGGCTTTTCCATCTTTCATTATGCTCCAAATTTTGCTATTACATGTAGTTACAGTGCTCTAATGGTTGTTTTCTCTACACCAATGGTTTCAGAATGCACCAATTAGTAAAAAATGACTCTTCATTAACTCAGAATGGTTAAAACTTGAGCCTCCTTCACTTTTGCCCGATATCTCCTAGGAAAACTCCGCTAAATGTGGAGAACTCCAGTTAACTGGAGTTAAATTAGGTTGAGTGGAAAATTTGGTGCGCCACTATCCACTCTGCCTATTAAGCCGTGCATTAAATGTTACGGTTAGGTTGGTGGCCACATGTGCACCCGCAACCGTTAAGTGGCTTGACCGTTAGCAGACCCTCCACTCGAAATTGCAGTTAACGGTGGACTGTAGTTTGATTGTTGTTAAGTTAAGCTCTAACCATGGCAGGTAGGCTGGCATTGACTGTGCCATGTGACATCTTCCAGGGACTGCTGGTGGGTTGGGACCATCTCACAGATCTCATGTCGCTGATTATAACTCATACCCTTAACGGTTTTAAACAATACGACCGACGACGCGAAGTTGCGATGAGTTGTCACATCGCAACATCACAATTTTAACATTTTATCACACTTTGGCCTCTCGCAGATTTAAAATTCCAATGCTAATGATAAGTCCTAAATCCTGTGAAGTGTGTAGTGCTGACACGTGTAATTATGTTGCATTGATGTTAAACTTCATAACCTACGATGTCTTAATTATAAACTTAAACTCCGCCGATGCGCGATATGTGCACGGTCGCTCCAACCGACACATATCTCACCCCGATCGTATCACAATGAGAATATATCTTAACTTGTGATGAATTAGAAGTAAACAGTAAATCTATCGATGTGATGTACGCTCGTCCTTCCATCCCTTGCTTTCACTTTGTTTGCAGCTTGATCTTTGTATCCGTTCGTCCTTCACTCAGAAACCTGTTGATGGATTCTGCCATATTCGATCAGAACGCAATATATTCCTCATACGACATCGGGTTTTCGAACCGTTCATGGTGCTAGAATCATGAAGACGAGATCTATGCAACCATCCTAGTTTCAATCCAATCCAAAAACTTTGAAATTTTAGCAAAATTTATGAACTCCTGATCATTCATCCCCATTGGGAATCTTTTGGACCCCAAAAGACTTGATTACATGTTTCTTAGATCATGGTACAGATCCCTAACCTTTCCAATGTCCATCCATTTTTCCTCGTCTGGTTTAGTGCCTTTAAGCCCAACTTGAAGGTAGTCAACACTTCCCCTCTTTGACGCTCTTGTCCTCCTGTTAATAATTGTATCTTCTTTGAGCTCATCTAGAAATTCTGGTGAGAAATATTCAATAAAAGGTAGTTGAACATCACTTCCTTGATCATCGATCAAAGGAGGCTCATACAAGCATAAGTTTTCAACATTAAAAACTGAATTTATTTGCATGTAATAAGGCTAGTCAAGTTGGAATGCATTATTACCAACTTTTTTTATGGTCTTGAAATACCATAGTGAATGGGTTTGAGATTTTTACCTTCCCCTCTTTGCTAATGTGCAACCATACCTCATCTCCCTCTTGAAACTTATGATCAACCCAATGTTTTTCATGCCTTTCTTTTTATTTTCTTTGACTTTTCTCAAGTCTTTCTTGAAATTGTTGATGTATCATCTTAATTTTCTCAATGAAATTTTAAGCCTTATCAATATCACTATGGCCATCAATTGCAACATCCTTCCCAAAGATGAACTTAGGATGTTTGCTGCAATATCCTCTCAATTGATGCACAATTTTTCTGTTCACCACTTCGGTTTGTCCATCTATTTGTGGATGGAAAGTGATACTCTTTTTCAATTTTGTGTCTATCATTCTCCATAGATTTGACAAAAAATTCGCAATGAACCTAGAATCCCTGTCACTAACAATAGAAGTGGGCACTCCAAAATGAACCCAATCATTTTGAAAATAAATTTTATTAGTATGTTTTGCAGTAATGGTCTTCTTACATGGCATAATTATACACATTTTACTGAATCTATCCACAACTACAAAAAGATAATCATGTTGCTTTCTTGACATAGGTAGACCTCCAAGAAAGTACATGGAGATGCTCTCCCATGGCCTTGATGCTATCGGTAGTGGTGTGTACAATCCAAGCTTCCTATTACTAGGCTTACTTGTTGCACACATGGAACAACCTCTTATAAAACGTGACACACTATCTATCATGCGAGGCCAATAACAATACCTTTGTAGATGCGCCATTGTTATGCTTACCCCAAAGTGTCCAACAATAAGAGAAGAATGAGCTTCTCTCATGACACTTAGCCTCTCTTCTTGTGTAATACATAACTTTCTCAAATGAAACAACAAATTGTTATGCATGTGATAATCTCTTTCTTCAACTTGATTCCCTTCACTCAAACTAGCATACACATCTTTGAAATCAACGTCATGTTCATATTGTTCTATGTAACTCTCATGTACAATAGAATCATATTTGAGTAAAGTAGAAGTACTAATGATTGGTCTTGAAATCATATCTACAAATTTATTGAATATACCCTTTTTGTACCTTATAACCAAGTGAAACTGTTGAAGAAATCCCATCCACCTGAAATGTCTTGATTGCTGCAATTTTTTTTTGTGACTACAAGTACTATAGTGGTTGGTGATCGGTGTGTACAATAGTCTCTTTACCCATCAATTAGTGTTTCCACTTCTTGACACTTTGTACCAATGCATATATTTCTTTGTCATATGTAGAATAATTAGTCACAGCACCATTAAAAATTTCTGAATGAAAGGCGATAGGCTTACCATGCTGCAAAAGGACTGCGCCCATGGCATAGTCACTAGCATCGGTTTGTATCTCGAATGGTTGTCTCAAATTTGGTAGTGCAAGGAATGGAGTTGAAACGATATTGTAATTTAAAGCTTCGAAAGCTTGTTGTTATTTTCCTCCCCATTGGAAGCCTTTTTTCACACTTGTCACTACATGCATAGGAGCTGCGATGGAAGAAAAGTTAGCAATGAATTCCCTCCAATATTGAGCTACACCTAAGAAATTTCTTACCTCGGCAACTGTTTTGGGTGTGGGCCAATTCACAATGGCCTCCACTTTAGAAGGATCAATCCTCAATTCTCCTCCTCCTACAATATGTCCCAAATAGACCAAAGAAGTATTTCCAAACTCACATTTTGACATTTTAAGAAACAATTTCTCTTTCTTCAAAATATCAAGCACTCTATTTACATGCAAGACATGATCTTCTCTTGTTTTGCTGAAAATCAAAATTTCATCTAAGTACACAATAACAAAGCTATCAAGGAATGGTCACAAAACATTATTCATAACCTTCATAAAAGTTTTCGGTGCATTACGTAAACCAAAAGGCATAACTAGCCACTCAAAGAGTCCTTGTTTAGTTTTGAAGGCAATTTTCCACATATCACTTTCTGCAATTCTTACTTGATGATATCCACTTCGCAAATATAACTTTGTGAAAAACTTTGCTTCTTTCATCTGATCAAGCAAATCATCTATTCTTGGGAGTGGGTAACGATTTTTTACCGTAATTGTATTCAAAGCTCGAAAATCTACACACATGCGCCAAGTCCCATATTTCTTTGGTATCAAGACTCTTGGTGAATCGCATGGTGAGGTGCTTGGCCTTATGATACCTTTATCCAACATCTCTTTGATTTGCCTCTTTATTTTAGCATTCTCCATTATCGACATGCGATACATACCGATGTTTGGAAGAGGAAAATCCTGCTGCAATTGAATCTCATGTTGAATTTTTCTTTTTGGAGGCAATCCTGTTGGCTCCTGAAACATCTCATGATGCCCATTAACCACATCATATAATTCTGGTTTCAACTTAGGATCACATCCCTCAAAAAATTCGTGATTAATATCAGCTTTGGGCTTAATCATAAGAAGAAGAAAAATTATTACTTGAATTTACTAGCCTCTTTACCTGTCCAGCATTTACCAAAGAAATGTTTGTCTTCTTGCGGTGTGCTCTAGCAATGAACTCCTTGCCATCTTTGAATAAATGATACTTGTTCTCAAGGCGATAGAAGATCGCTTTCCTGTCATACAAGTAAGGACACCCTAATACAATACTAGTTATGTCAAGCGAAACCACATCTAATTCAACTGTGTCAACAAAGCTTGCAGTGATTGCAAACCTGAATATACATTTCCTTGTAACCTATAGAGTTGCATCCTTACAAATCCAACCCAATGGATATGGTTTTGGATGTTGATGCAGGGGAATTAGGCTCTAGAAATACTTTAAACTTTTGTAAGACCTAGGGGGGTCTTATGTTTTTAAATTCTTATGTAAATATTAGTATTTTGAATAAATTAGGAGGAGTTGGTTAAGTTAGGAAGGTGAAGAGTCAGCTTCAGTTATTTTAGGAATGGAATCTAACTTTAAGGACTTTGGAGAATTCCAAGAGTATTTGTAGAACTGTCAAAGAAGTTGAATTGATTCATCATTGATTTGTATAAATGTGAGCCTACGGGTAGATAGAGAGTTAGTTGTTCAGAAGAGACAGAGTAGGAGGCCATCGAATTGAAAATATGGCCAGAGGCAGACTTTCTGTAATTTGATCATATTTTTATATATGAAGAATAGGTTCTGAATGTATGTGTATTCTTCAATCAATTTCTGCACGAGATTGTTTGGTGTTTCGTTGAATTAGGCAATAGGAGTGAAGTTCTATTCTGTTAACTTGTTGAAAAATTGATGAAATTGTCAATATATGATTGAGTTGAATGATAAAGGTCAATTGGGAATCTTGTATCCATACATGTGTGGGAATTGACTTCGGAACCATATGAGTAATATTGATTTAACCCCATGTGAAGATGTCAAACTCTATGAGTGATTATATGAGAACTCTGTGTTATAAAATGATTGAATTTGCCTGTATTGACTGCTTGAACTCTTCTTGAATGTATGGGTTTAATAGATTAATTCGTGTGAACCTCCATGAATTATGTGAGGATATACTTAGTAATTAGGGTGTTAAGTGATGCTCTATTCTAATGGGAAGCCGAGTCAATGATCATGACTTTTGGACTGAATGTATGAAACCCCTGTATGGTTGAGAGAGGGTTCGATCCTTCTTATTTCCTGAGTTGTTATGTTGTGGAGGAAGTTGAATGGTTAGTCTCTGTGTGAGGAGATTTAATCTTCTCATAATTACACAGATATAAATACAATCCTGTGTGAGGACTATTGAATGGAACCCGAGGAGGGATTCGATTATAGGAATCGTCAACTTTTATGTTATAACCACTATACAAGAATTCGATGAAGATTTATGACATAACGGGTTTTGAGGAACGGAACTGACACAACAGAACCATAAAGAAATGAAACAGAACCTTGAATCGGGGGTTATATGGTAATAGCGCAGGAGAAGGAAGGTGAAATCGTAGAGAGAGGGAACCATAAGCTAAGGTGGAACCGTGAAGCTAAACAGTGAAGGTGGTTTGAGGACTCAATACTGGCGGTATCGCGCAGTTGCAAAGTGGTAAATAATTTTTGGTGAAAAAACACAATTAGGGTCGTTGGCTGACACACGTCCAAAGGCGGTTTATAAAAACCACACTCATTGTGTTTTTTTGGGACATTAAAACTCAGAATGAAAAAAAAAACACGACATTCTGTGGTATCCGTTCGATCGGTTGTTGGAGTGCGATGGAACATGGACCATTAGATCTGGTCGACGATTAGTGAATGAGGTAAGTATTTGTGGACCCGACATTCAATTTAATATATGGTTTTGATATTCAATGGTGAGTGCGGTGATAAATTGGCTATTATAAAGGTTTCATGACATAATATGGGTCAAGCCGCGAGCGCATAGGAGAATGTTAAGCTATGACCATTGTTACATTGAGTTGTGATAAGCCACGGATTGTTAACACATTATAACGTTTGGTTGGGAGTATGGGTATGTTTATATAGTCAAATCTTGTATAGTTGAATTGTATAAGGGTTTCATATGTGAGTATGAAGTTGTCGTGGACCAGGTAACTCATTTTAATTATAAGCACTGTGAGTGACCATATATATATGCACATGGAGTGTTTTAGTATATAACGGAGGGTTTATGTGATCACCGAAGTTTGTGTTTTGGGACCTACAATATAATACATGAAAGATAAACTGGGAACACACACACACAGATATATATATATATATATATATATGGTTTTATAAAGTTCCAATAGTGGGTTGAACTCCGTCGGGGTGAGAACTTTGGTTATTGGATTAGTAAAGGTCGGTCCAATATGTGAATCAACTATAATTGAAGAAATGCAAGCTTCCATATACAGGCTTGAATTATATTGGGGTTATAATCATGGTGATAGAAAATCCTCCACACGGTGTTGACTTTGTTCAGATTTAAAATTATTGGAAATTTTTTTTTGGATGTGCATTGTCACGTGCAATAGAAAAGAAGAGTGAATGTAGCCTGGGCATCATTGTGGTATCAGAGCATTAGGAATAGCTTTGTTTGAAGTTCAAGTTTTGAATTAACTGCATGTATGAAAAGAGATCAGGTTTTGAAGACTGATAGAGATTGCAGCCTACAGGGATACAATGCAAGTGACTGAAGAAAAAGGATTGGATTCTAAAATCTGATATGAAAAGTACACAGGAAGGCAGTGAACATGATTTGTAGAATGAATGAGGAACAAGATCATATAGGGATCTTGCAGATGAACTAATTTTAAATCTGATTTGAGATTTATGATTGCAGGAGATAAAGACAAAGTTTTGATGGTGAGGGAAATGAGCCAGATATTTAGCTAAAGGTTGAATAGGGAGGACAATTGCAGTGTTCTCAAGAGGAGGTGAGTTGATGAGAAATGTATAACTCTGGTTTGAAGGAATTTTTTGCAGAATTCAGATTGAAGGAAATTGGAGGAATCTCAACAAAGAAGATCACAGCTTTGAGAGCAGTGATAAAAGATTCCAGCAAGGGATTCTGAGTGAAGAAGAAAGTGTGGCAGAACCTGGAGGATTCCCAATAAAGTTTGGATGAACGAAGAACATATGTGTTCTTTAGGAGTTGCAGAGTGAAGCCTAGAGAGAGCAGAAGAGAGTGCTAAAAGGGTTCCAACAGACAGGGGACCAGTACTTTCCAAAGCCGAATCCGAAGAAAAGGATTGGTGAGGTAAGTTGCAGCAAGAGAGCTTGCTGTTGCAGAGGCTTAGTGTAGCTTGTGAGTGAAGAACTCATGGAGAAGAAGATGTATACTGATATCCATATCAGAGATTGCAGAGGTTCTGAGAGAGGCCACAATTGAAGAGTGAGGGAAGATGCCAAAGCAAATGGCATGAGGAAGAAACTCACTGATGAAGAGTATTGGAAAGAGATAGCTGAGATCAGTAAGCAGATTTGTGAACTGGAAAGGATGATAGAGGAAAGACAGAGAGTTGGTTGGCTCACGAAGAATAGGAAAGTAAAATGGCAACCATTACAGTTAAATATGAGGCAAAAGGAGATTTCCTTATTGAAAGAAGAACTTAGAGCAGCTGAGTTGAGAAAAGAAATTTTTGTTTGTAAAGCAGAGCAGAACACAGATGAAGAATGGAGATCTGCAAGAGATCTTGTGAGACATGATGAAGACTTAAGGCAACAAGAAGCTTGTCTTGCTAAAGAGGATATCATTGAGGATTTCCTGAGTTATTGGACAGATCCAGATCAGCTGGATGAGGTGAAGACTTGTATTTGTGAATCTGACACTTGTGAGGTGATAACAAATTCTCCAGAAGAAGAGGAACTCAGAGTTCTTGAGTCAAGGATGGAATTTGAAGATTCCATAGGCAGTTCTGTTCAAAGGGAATTGCTTGAGAAAGAAGCCAAGACTGAAGAGTCTTGTGATTTGAAAACTAAAGAATTGTGTATGTTTGCAGGTACATCACTGGAAGATGAAGAAACTTCAAAGTTTTTTGAGGAGGAGAAATTGAATTTGAAGTCTGTTCAGATCAATGCTAAGATATTAAGATCTTAGGGGGAAGACATGAAGACAGAAGAATCCAAGTGGAGTATTCAGCAGAATATTGAGGCAAAGGATGAAGGACCAACAGATGATTGGTCAAGAACAAATAGAGGTATAAAAGCTTGTGTGAGGTTCCCAAAATCTACTCCAATTGAAGTTGTTGAGTTGTATAGGAGGTTGGATTTTCAAAGAAGAGAATTGGAGAGATAGAGGGCCTATGCACTGGATAAGTTGCTGGAGAAGCAAGGCAGAAAAATTGTCATGAATGAAAATCAGAGAACAGAGGATAAGAAGAAAATGATTCAACAAAATGAAGGAGTCCATTTTGATGAATCACAGTAGAAGAACATTCATGAAGCAGATGATGAAAAGAAGAAGAGGCTAGTTGGCAGTATCATGAAAGATGCAGATGAGCTGACGTGCTGACAGAGGATTTGGAAAGAAGTTCTGAACAACATGCTAATGTGTTGTTAGAGGAGAAAAAGGTATCGAGACCTTGTAATTTTAATACTGATGACTCATGTGTTAAGAATGCAGGCAAGAGGAAGAACAACAAGTGGAAGTTGTCAAAGAATTGAAGGAAAGAGAAACTATGTTGACTGAAAACAGAGTGAAGGATCATCATCTTAACATGGTGATTGGAACAGTGAAGATCACTCTTGAAGCTGAGGAGAAATATAGTGAAGAAATTATGAGTCTTGAAGGAGACTTAGAACTACTAAAGGAAGATTTGGTGACTAGGTCATCAAAAGAGGCGTTTGGGTCTTGTGGTTTTAAAATTAAAATTTTTTTTATGTGTACAAGTGATGTAGAAGACACTCCATCATTTGGAATTGTCTTGGGAAAAGAAAATCTGTTGCAGAAAGGAGATGAGGCATTCATGTCTCATATGTAGAAATTTGTCACTGTTGGTGACAAAGAAGAATTGGCTTGTTCGAATAGCCAAGAGAAGGTTGGAGAGCAGACTGTGGGGTAGACTATTAAAACTGACACAGTGAGGAAGAATCAGCATTCTGTGCTAACAGAAGATGAGGATACAGATATGGAAGGACTTGATTTGATTGCCAAGATCAATCAAGGAGATGAAAGGCAATTGTTGAAGATTTCCCAAGAAGAAGAAAAAGATGTTGAGATTGAGTTTCAGCATGCTGAGGGTGTGAAACAAGTACAGAAGAGATGGCTGCAATTTTTGCTCAAAACATTGGAGGAAGAGAAAGAAGTGGCAGACATTGAAGTAAAGATGCCTGAAGCTGTGAAGGAAGGAGCAACAGATACTAGTTTGTTAAGATTAGTTTTTCTTACTAGTATACTGAATAAGTATGTTACCGTAGGAGGAAAATTGATTGATGATTTATTTTCTAAAAGAAAATTTGTAGATGATGAGAAAAAGCATGTTGCAGAGGGACATGAAGTTTGGGAGGCAGCAACAATCGAGGAGGTAATAGCTGAGGCAATATTGGCATCAGCAACACCCATGGTGGCAGCAGGAGCAACATGGGGAATGACATCTACAGGAGTAACAAACATGTTAGTAACAACAGTAACTGCAAGAGCAGCAATATTGGCAGCAACAGAGATTGAAAGAAGCAACAGTGGGCAAGGTAATTTCTAGCTAGATGATAAGCTGGATAGGGAGATTGAATGCATCAAAAGATTGATGGTAAAGGTGTCTCAGAAGCAGCAGACAGTAGCAAGAAAGTAGGAGAGTTTTGGCAAAGGAAAGACAAAAGCAGAGTGTGAAAGTATAGCTGGAGGAAACTTGCAAAACAAGGTATGGAGACCTGGAGAAACGCAGTTGAAAGATGATGTAGCTGTTGGACAATAGCAAAACGAGGTATGGGACCCAGGAAAATAGAGATTAAAGACACATAATCAGGAGATCATGATTAATTTGAACCTTGGGAGTCTGATGCAAGGGCACTGGGCTCTAGAAATACTTTACATTTTTGTAAGACCTAAGGGGGTCTTATGTTTTTAAATTCTTATGTAAATATTAGTATTTTGAATAAATTAGTAGGAGTTGGTTAATTTAGGAAGGTGAAGAGTCAGCTTCAGTTATTTTAGGAATGGAATCTAACTTTAAGGACTTTGGAGAATTCCAAGAGTCTTTGTAGAACTGTCAAAGAATTTGAACTAATTCATCATTGATTTGTATAAATGTGAGCCTACGGGCAGATAGAGAGTTAGCTGTTCAGAAGAGACAGAGTAGGAGGCCATCGAATTGAAAATCTAGCCAGAGGTAGAGTTTCTGTAATTTTATCATATTTTTATATATGAAGAATAGGTTCTGAATGTATGTGTATTCTTCGATCAATTTCTGCACGAGATTGTTTGGTGTTTCAGTGAATTAGGAAATAGGAGTGAAGTTGTATTCTATTAGCTTGTCGACAAATTGATGAAATTGTCAATATTGTGATTGAGTTGAATGATGAAGGTCAATTGGGAATCCTGTATCCATACATGTGTGGGAATTGACTTCGGAACCATATGAGTAATATTTATTTAACCCCATGTGAAGATGTCGAACTCTATGAGTGATTATATGAGAACTCTGTGTTATAAAATGATTGAATTTGCATATATTGACTACTCGAACGCTTCTTGAATGTATGGGTTTAATAGATTAATTCGTGTGAACCTCCATGAACTATGTGAGGATATACTCAGTAATTAGGGTGTTAAGTGATGCTCTGTTCTAATGGGAAGCCGAGTCAATGATCATGACTTCTGGACTGAATTGATGAAACCCCTGTATGGTTGAGAGAGGGTTCGATCCTTCTTATTTCCTGAGTTGTTATGTTGTGGAGGAAGTTGAATGGTTAGTCTTTGTGTGAGGAGATTTAATCTTCTCAGAATTCCATGGATATAAATACAATCCTATGTGAGGACTATTGAATGGAACTCGAAGAGGGATTCGATTATAGGAATCATCAAATTTTATGTTATAACCACTATACAAGAATTCGATGAAGATTTATAACATAACGGGTTTCGAGGAACGGAACTGACACAACAGAACCGTAAAGAAACAAAACAGAACCTTGAATTGGGGGTTATATGGTAATAGTGCAGGAGAAGGAAGGTGAAATCGTAGGGAGACGGAAACATGAGCTAAGGTGGAACCGTGAAGCTAAACAGTAAAGGTGGTTTGAGGACTCCATACCGGCGGTATCGCGTAGTTGCAAAGTGGTAAATAATTTTTGGTGAAAAAATGCGATTAGGGTCGCTGGCTGACATGTGTCCAAAGGCGGTTTATAAAAACCATGCTCATCACGTTTTTTTGGGACATTAAAACTCGAAATGAAAAAAAACGCAACATTCAGTGGTATCCGTCCGATTGGTTGTTGGAGCGCGATGGAACATGGACCATCAGATCCGGTCGACGATTAGTGAACGAGGTAAGTAGTTGTGGACCCGAAATTCAATTTAATATATGGTTTTGATATTTAATGGTGAGCGCGGTGATAAATTGGCTATTATAAAGGTTTCATGACATAATATGGGTCAAGCCGCGAGCGCATAGGGGAATGTTAAGCTATGACCATTGTTACATTGAGTTGTGATAAGCCACGGATTGTTAACGCATTATAACGTTTGGTTGGGAGTATGGATATGTTTATATAGTCGAACCTTGTATAGTTGAATTGTATAAGGGTTGCATATGTGAGTATAAAGTTGATGTGGGCCAGGTAACTCATTTTAATTATAAGCGCTGTGAGTGACCATATATATATGCACATGGAGTGTTTTAGTATATAACGGAGGGTTTATGTGATCACCGAAGTTTGTGTTTTGGGACCTACGATATAATACACGAAAGATAAACTGGGACCTTATATATATTGGGTTTTATAAAGTTCAAATAGTGGGTCGAACTCCGTCAAGGTGAGAACTTTGGTTATTGGATTAGTAAAGGTCGGTCCAATATGTGAATCAACCATAATTGAAAAAAATCAAGCTTCCATATACAGGCTTGACTTATATTGGGGTTATAATCATGGTGATAAAAAAGCCTCCGCACGGTGTTGACTTTGTTCAGATTTAAAATTATTGGAAAAAAACACTTTTGGATGTGCATTGTCATGTGCAATAGAAAAGAAGAGTGAAGGTAGCCCGAGCATCAGATGTGGTATGGTCTCAAGGTTAAGTTTTTTGACCAAGTCTTCAAAGATTTGGTTTGCTTGTGACCCACTATCAAACAGTGTGTCAATCTTGGTATGCTTAGATATGACCCTCACATTAAACAATTATATTCTTTCTTCTTCATTGGAGTGTTTATGTGACAATTTGATGTACTGTTACTGGGTTTAGTTTCAATTTCTTTTCCCTTCATATTCTTCAATCCCATGGCTGTAATCTTAGTCTCATCACCTGAATCAGACCCTAAGTCATGTTGAGTTGTAGCAGAAATTTTTTGTTTCCCTTTGTTATTGGGTTTCTTTGGCCTCAATTCTGGATGTAATTTCCAACAATGAGTTTCATCATGGCCTTCTTTTGAACAATTTTTACAAGTCACTTTTTCTCGCTCTTTTTTAACAGATGCATTCTTTTTGTTTTTACCTTTTGGGGTCTTTTCCTTGGCTTTACCCTTAAAAGGTTTCTTCCTACCCTCTTCACGAATGTTCTTCCCTCTAGCTTCTAGATGTGTGGCCTGAACAAAAACTTCATCTAGACGGGTGGGGTTAAACATTATAATAGTATGTTTTAGGTAGCTATGTAAGCTTCCTATGTACTTTAGCAAAGTGTCTTGGCTCTGCAAATCCACCCCTAATAAAAGAGCTCTCCTCCTAAATTCCTGGGTGTATTCTGGCACATTTTGTCCCTTTAATTGTCTAAATTTATGCCAGTTCATGATGGCTTTTAATAGTAGCAATAAAATCTAACCATGATAGAATAATCTTACCATGTTTCTTGATTTCCTCTTGTGTCTTGGCTTCCCACCAAACAAGTGTTGCATCTTCCATTCTCAAAGAAGCTAATTGAATTTTTGTATCATCATCTTGAAGTTTTTTCATTTTTAAATAGACCTCCAATTGTAGAATCCAATTTTCTAGCTTGTTTGCATTTAATTCACCATTAAACATTGGCAATTCGAACTTAACATCAAGTTTTAATAAAGGATATTTACCAGTGTTCTTGGACTTGTGTGGTTGATGTATTGAAGAAGAGGTAGAAGATGATGATGGTGATGAGGGTGAAGATGGTGGCCCTCCATTTCCTCCATTTCCCTTCTTTGACTTGTCTTCATCATGTTGACCTCATGAAGATCCTTGTCCTTCATTTTGGAGTTTAGATCCTTCTCCTTCCAGTCTCTCATTCCTTTCTTGATAAATAATTCTAACCATCTCAGTCATGTCAAGAAATGCTTTCCTAAACACTCTTTCTTCTTCCTTAGGGTCAACTTCTTCATGAATTTCTCCTTCCTCATGAGGCATGCTTAATGGATCTTCTGCTTCTTTAGGAGGTGAACTAGGTGGTGGAGATTGTGGAAATTTTTCTCTACTTTTCTTTGGCACCTTTTAAGACCCTCCTTCTTCCACCAGTTTTCCTTCTCCCCTTTTGAGCTTGAGCCTTGTAAGCATATAAAACTTGCAAACAGTTAAACAATTATTTTCACTAAACAACACCAGAGAAAAACTCGAGCTCTGATACCATTTGATTAGAAAATACTATATTAGTTTTGATGTGCTAAGGGTCTTTAAATTTTAAAAACATGTGCATAATTGGTTCATTAGTTTGCATAAGGATTACGGAGTTTTTCCATGAATTATAGATGAAATTTAGTGAATTAGAAGCATAAAATCAGTCTAAATAACACTGAACAGGAGTGTAAAATAGAGAAATAAGTCACAAAATGAAGTTTACACAATAGGCATGATGAAGCAGTTCACCCCTCCTGGGCTACATCTGTTGGTCCAGCTCCCAATGGCTTGTCCATTTTTCACTATGCTCAAAATTTTGCTATTACATGTATTTATAATTCTCTAATGGATTTTTTCTTTTCGCCAATGGCTTCAGAATTCTCCAATTAGTCAAAAATGACTCTTAATTCACTCATAATGGTCAAAAATTGAGCCTCCTTCACTTTTTCCAAATATCTCCTATGAAAACTCCGCTAAATCTGGAGAACTCTAGTTAACTCGAGTTAAATTAGGGTTGACTGCCAAATTTGGCGTGCCCCTATCTGCTCCGCCTATTAAGCCACGCATTAAATGTTATGGTTAGGGTGGTGGCCACCTACGCACCCCCAACCGTTAAGTGGCTTGATCGTTAGCAGAACCTCTACTCGAAACTGCAGTTAACGGTTGATCTGAATGGAATATATTAGTTTTTTTGTGCTAAGTATCCAAATAGTAATTAAAATGTGTGCATAAGGTTTTTTGAAGTTTGCAGGTGAAACAAATGGTTTTAACTTAGTTAAACAAATTTCTATGTGAGGTTAAAGCATGTAACTTGCTTATAAAACACTGTACAATAGTAAATAACAGAGAATTAAACATCACATTTAACAACACTCAGCAAATTTGATGAAGCAGTTCACCCCTCCTGGGCTACATCTGTTGGTCCAGCTCCCAATTGCATGTCCCTCATATATTATTGCTCAAAAATGGTAATTACATGTGAAATAAAGTCTAATATGGTTGTGCTCTCTATAAAAACAACTTTAGAATGATTGAATTAGTCAAGAATGACTATTCATTTGTAGAAAACAGATAATGGATGTCTAATACATTGAAAACACTCTTGTGTCCCTAATGGCTCCTTGATATTTACTGAAGCTAAACCTACAAAAAATGACCTCCTATGGCTTTGAAACATATGCCAATGTGTTCAAAATGTTTAGAATACCCAAAATTGACTATCCATGCATCCAAATTGGTCGAAAATCCAAGAAGATATGGCCAAAACAAAAAATTTCCCAATATCCCTTGAAAACCTCCTCCAAAATTGGAGGAACTCCAGTTAAAAGCACCAAATTGGTGGATTCCCTGAAAATGGTGGAACGTGCCCAAATTAAGCGGGACTGTTAGTGGTTGCATTAAATGTTGGAGTGGCCGGGTCACATGTGACTTCTGCCGAAACCGACTTTGAAACCGCGACTTATCCATCCTAACCTTTGCATTAAATGTTGAAACGACTCTGGCCATATGAAACTGCTATCCAACCATTTACATCCCGCAGGTTAAGGCCTTTAAGGCCATGGTTTAGAGCCCTGGTCACGAATTAGCCCTTAACCCTTTCCGCCCGTGGAATGTTTAAAACTCAAATACAAACTATAAACATTAGTTGTTAAGAACTTGAACGTAGGCGAGTCGGTTGGGCCTCTTTTCACGCGGAGTTGGGTCTCGGGTTCGCCTCCCGTAGACTCAAAAAAAAAAATTCCATACCAATTTCTCCTCGGCCTGGAGTCACGTGGCAGCCTCCTGGCAGGCCACTTGGCGCCCAATGATTAGCCAAATAAACTATATGAAAAATAAATTTTGAAAATAAATTTTTTAATAAATTTTTTCATAAGTCAAACTGAGTCAAAGGTCCTTTTTGGAGTTTAATAGACATTTAAAAACCTTAATAACTTCTGCATATGACCTCTGTTTTGCGAACTGTTCACTGTGCCAGAATCGAAGCGACGAGACCTTTCCGGTCGCTCAGGTTGCAAACATTTTTTAGCACTTTCATTTTTGAGAATTTTTTAACTTGGACATGATCTCCTGATCACAACTCCCCATTGGGAAGCTTTTGGACCCAAAAATCTCTCTGGACTACTGCACCTAAAGATGAGGAGACTGATTCCCCACTCTTCCAATCTTAATCCACTGAAATTTCCCTGGTTTCATTAATTCGAGCTTTTCTTGAAACGACACATTTTTCCTTGATTCCATTAACCAACTGTTATTGAATTTGACCTTGTCATGTTGCACATTTTTGAAACTTGCAGAAAAAAAACTTAAATTTGTAGTAAACATATTGTTTCTACATTAGTCTATATTCAAAGGAAACTGAAAATTACTTTCACCTTGCATTCTATCCTTATGGCGATTTTTTGCTGAATTTGCTTTGTACTTGTGTCGATTCCTGACCAAGTTTCGTTGCCATAGTACCCTGCCTTTTTGAAATTAGCCATGATCATTGCTGAACTTTGTGCCTTCTTTCCTTAGATACTTTACCCTCTCTTGGATCTTTGCACCTTATTGCACTGACACTTTGTTTTCGGCACCGATCAACACCAAAGACGATTGCTGCAACTTCTTGTCATCTTCTTTCAAAGACAACATTCTTTCAAACTGAAACAACTCATTATTTACATAAGCATTTACATGAAAAGGATTATGTACAAATTCCCTTTGTTTAATCAACATCAAAGTTAAAATTTGACTTGCATTGATGAGCCTTTTCATCTGCCCCGCATTCACTAAAGAAGAGCCTAGTTGTTTGCGATGAGCTCTCACAAAAAACTCCTTCACATCCTTGAATAAATGGTACTTGTTCTCATGGAAATGGAAGAGAGCTTTCCTGTCATACAAGTAAGGACTGCCCAACACCACACCTGTAATATCAAGCAGAACAACATCTAATTCAACCGTGTCAATAAAATGTGTTGTTATTACAAAGCGCAACAAGAACTTCTTTGAAACCTGTAAATTTGCATCCTTACAAATCCAACCAAGAGGATATGGTTTTCGATGTGGAATGGTCCCAAGATTTAGCTTCTTGAATAAGTCTTTAGAAATAAGGTTCTCTTGCAGCCCACTGTCAAATAGTGTGTCAACCTTGGTATGTTTGGAAATGACCCTCACATGAAACAGTTCAATAATTCTCTTCTCTTCACTTGGAGCTTCTATGTGACAGTTAGAAATACTAGAACTTGGTTTAGTTTCATTCGCTTTCCCCTTCAAGTTCTTTAGTGCCATAGCTATGATTTTTGTTTCATCTCCTGATTCTGACCCTAGGTCTTGTTCAGCTATTGCAACTGTCTTGCAATTCTCTTTGGCTTTATCTTTGGCCTTAAAGCTTTCTGGTTTCAACTCTGGATGAAGTTTCCAACAATGGTCATCGTCATGGCTTGTTTTAGAACAATGTTTGCAGAAAAATTTTCCCTTCTCTTTTCTAGAATTTTCATTTCTCTTTTTCTTCCATTTGTCTTTAAACTCACTTTCCTCATTCCCATCTAAATTTTGTTTTCCCCTTGCCTCTAAATATGTGGCTTGAACAAAAACTTCATCTATGCTTGTAGGGTTAAACATGAAAATCGTATGTTTTAGGTAAGTATGCAAACCTCCTATATACTTGAGTAAAGTGTCTTGGCTATGCAAATCTATTCTTAGTAAAAGAGATCTTCTTCTAAATTCTTGGGTATAAACTTGTACAATTTGTCCTTTCAATTGTTTAAATTTTTTCCAGTCCATTATGGATTTCTGCATGTGAGCTAATGGATAAAACTGTTGTTTTATTGCAGAAATGAAATCAGAACATGATAAGATAATCTTACCATATTTTTTTATCTCCTCCTTTTTCTTGGCTTCCCACAAAACAAGAGTTGCACCTTCCATTATCAATGAAGCTAGTTGGATTTTTGTGTCATCATCATGAAAATTTTGAATTCTCAAGTAGACCTCTAATTGCCTAATCCAATTATCTAGCTTTTTTGCATTAACTTCACCATCAAACATTGGCAATTGAAACTTAACATCAAGTTTAAGAAAAGGACTTTTACTCCTGTTCTTGACTTTGTGAGAATGATGTACTGAAGATGATGTAGAGGTTGATGAAGATGAAGATGAGGGTGATGATGGTGACTTTCCATTATCTCCATTTCCTCCATTACCCTTCTTGGATTTATCCTCATCATTATGGCCTCCTTACGATCCCTCTCCTTCCTTGTGAAGTTTGGACCCTTCTTCTTCAAGTTTCTTATTTCTCTCTTGATAAAGAACTTTCACCATTTTTGTCAAGTCAAGAAATTCTTTTCTGAATACTTTTTCTTCCTCTTTGGGATCAACTTCTTCAGGAATTTGATCTTCTCATGAAGTCATGCTTATGGCCTCTTCTTATTTTCTTTGAGGTGAAATCGAAGGTGGAGATAATGGCACTCTTTCCCTCCTTGGCTGAGGATTACTTAAAGTCTTTGACAATTGACCTTCTCCTCTCTTAAGCTTTAGCCTAGTAAGCATGAAAAACCTTGCAAACAGTTAAACAAACATTTCACAATAACAATATAGATAGTGAAACTCTAGCTCTCCTAATGCTCAACCTGAGCTTTGATACCAACTTGATCTGAATGGAATGTATTAGTTTTGTTGTGCTAAGTATTCAAACAGTAATTAAAATGTGTGCATAAGGTTCTATGAAGTTTGCAGGTGAAACAAATGGTTTTAACCTAGTTAAACATATTTCTGTGTGAGGTTAAAGCATGTAACTTGCTTATAAAACATTTCACATCAGTAAATAACAAATAATTAAACATCACATGTAACAATACTCATAAAATTTAATGAAGCATTTCACCCCTCTTGGGCTACATCTGCTAGTCCAGTTCCTAATGGCATGTCCCTCATATATTATTACTCAAAAATGGTAAGTACATGTGAAATAAAGCCTCATATGGCTTTGGTCTCTCTAAAAACAACTTCAGAAGGCTTGAATTAGTCAGGAATGACTATTCATTTGCAGAAAATAGATAATGGATTCCCAATACATTGAAAACACTCTAGTGTCCCTCATGGCTCCTTGATCTTTCCCGAAGCTAAACCTACACAAGATGACCTCTGATGGCTCTGAAACCTATGCCAATGTTTTCAAAATATCGAGAATACCAAAAATTATCTATCCATGCATCCAAATTGGTCGAAAATCTAAGAAGTTATGGCCAAAAAAAAATTTTCCCAATATCCCTTGAAAACCTCCTCCAAAACTAGAGGCACTCCAGTTAAAAGTTCCAAATTGGTGGATTCCCCAAAAATGGTTGAACGTGCCCAAATTAAGCGAGACCTTTAGTGGTTGCATTAAATTTTGGAGTGGAAGGGTCACATGTGACTTCCGCCGAAACCGCCTTCGAAACCACAGCTTATCCATCCTAACCTCTGCATTAAATGTTGAAACGACTTTGGCCATGTGAAACCGTTATCCAATCGTTTACATCATATGGGTTAAGGCCTTTAGGGCCATGGTTTAGATCCCTGGTCACGAACAATCGGCGCTAGCCCTTAATCCTTTCTGCCAGTGGAATGTTTTAAAACTCAAATACAAACTGTAAACGTTATTTGTTAAGAACTTGAATGTAGGCGGGTTGGTCGGGCCTATTTGCACGCGGAGTCAGGTCTCGAGTTCGAATCCTGTAGACTCAAACAATTTTTTCCATACCAATTTCTCCTCGGCCTGGGGTCATGTGGCAGCCTCTAAGCAGGCCACGTGGTGCCCAATGATTGGCCAAATAAACTATATGAAAAATCAATTTTGAACATATATTTTTTTTATGAAAATTTTCATAAGTCAAACTGAGTCAAAGGTCCATTTTTGGAGTTTACTAGACATTTTCAAACCTTAATAACTTCTGCATACGACCTCTGTTTTGCGAACTGTTCATGGTGCTAGAATCACAGTGACGATTCCTTTTAGGTGGCTCACTTTGCAAACATTTTTGAGCACTTTCATTTTTTAGCATTTTTGAACTTGGACATGATCTCCTGATCAATGGTGGACTGTAGTTTGATTGCTATCGGGTTAAGCACTGACTTTGGCGGGTAGGTTGGCATTGACTGTGCCATGTGACATCTTCTGGGTACTTTTGGTGGGTTGGGACCATCTCGGAGATCGAATCTCGCTAATTATGACTCATACCCTTAACGTTTTTAAACAATACGACTGTTGACGTGAAGTTGTGATGAGTTGCTGCATCGCAACATTGCAATTTTAAAATTTTATCCCACTTCGGCCTCCTGTAGATTTAACATTCCATTGTTAACGATAAGTCCTAAATCCTAAAAATTCCATAGCGTTAACACGTGTAATTCTATTGCATCACATGTTAAACTTCATAACCTGCGATGTCTAAATCATAAACTTAAACTCCGTCGATGCGCGATATGCGCACGGTCACTCCAACCAACGCGTGTCTCACCCCAATCACGTCGCAAGATATATATCTTAACTTGCGATGAATTAGCAGTGAATAGTAAATCCATCGAAGTGATGTGCGCTCGTCCATCCATCCCTCACTTTCTCTTCGTTTTGCAGCTTGATCTTCGTATCCATTCGTCCTTCACTTAGAAACCTGTTGATAGATTCTTCCATATTCGATTAGAACACAATATATTCCTCATACGACATTGGTTTTTTGAACTATTCACGGCACCAGAATCAGGAAGACGAGATCTACGGAACCATCCTAGTTTCAATCCAATATTGTAACTTTAAATTTTGCGAAAAAATTATGAACTCCTTATCAGGAAAGCAGACTGGAAACCATGAAGACTAACGAGGACATGATTACCATGCAAATTTAAAACCCAATACTCATAGTAGCCAGATTTACAAGGCTTAAAAAAGTAACAGCCTTTGAAGAATTCAATAGACCAGCCCAAAAACCAGACATCATATTAAAACCAGGGTGAATCGCTTCCATTCCAAACACAAATAACAGAAATAAAGCCAATGAACCAAGGCATTATTTTACCACAGCAATAGACATACTGATATTGAGACTAAGAACATACCCGGGGAAGCGACACGTGCTTGTTGCCAAATCCTTTGCCTCCTCACCAACCTTCTATTATACTTCCTTCTCAACAGACAACCATGGAGGAACTAACTTTCCAACCTTGACATATCTTTCCTTCCTCCTGCGCTGACACTTACTCCAAGACTTGTCTGAGAGCATGAGATGTGTTCCATGTGTATTTAATGCCATCATTATACGGCGTGGGTGGTAACACCCACATTCCTCCCAGCATGTCAGCATGGTCTCACCATGTGGCCCGCATGATCTCGTGCCACCTCACACCTTACGCTATACACCTGGCACCCTGATCGGTGATTATGATTATCGTTATTGTATTTTTCAACTATCCCCTGCAGATTTTCAAGCCTCACCTCCTGAGCTATTCCATCCCAAGGCATGTCTAGTTGTTGTCCTTCATGAGTGCATCCTCAATTCACCAAAAAATCTGTCGCTGTGTTTCCAACTCTACGAATGTGAGACGGAATCATGTAGCCAATACTTGGAAGAAGGTCTTTGATTTATTGAATTATTCGGGTTGCTCTCTAGCTTCAAATTGTTTTCTCCCACCCTGCACCTTGTTGCAACCTTTTCAAAATCCCTGTTACCATAGCTGAGTCTCCTTCCACTATAATCATACTAGACTGTTATCGTATTTCTATCAAGAGTCCTTGTTTTACTGTTGCTAGCTCAACTTCATTATTTGTAGCAAAACCCAAGTCTGTCGGATATATTCTTCTTACCTAACCCCATGAATCTCTGAAAATTTCGCCTTCTCCTACTTGGCTAGGATTACGTTTTGAGGCCCCATTGTAATTAAGTTCGAGGATGCCTTGTTGTGTAGGATTGAATTTATCCTTTTGATGACTTACCACATGTTTTTGTTTCCAGGTAGCCGGGGCAAGCATTTCATTAGAGGAATTTTGAGGTAAAAAATGGGCCTCCTAAGAAAAATTAACAACCAAAATAAAGTTTATAAGAACCAACAGGATTCAAGATGATGATGTCATCCATGGGGGATGATTCACCATTTTTTAAGTAAAAGGGTAAAAAGATTAAAAAATAACAAAATAATAAAACTACTTTTTCAACTCGTATTTTCAACTTATCTCCCAAAATTTTTAATCAAATTTTGAGCAAGAGTACTCATTGGATGAAAATTTTAATTCTTCATCCAAGGAGTACCCATGTTGCATACTTTAGATTGACCCTGTTATGCGAAAAATGAGAATTACATGAAAAAACGTGATTGCAATCACATTTTTCATGTATTTCTCAATTTTTGTGTAGCATAGACCATTGAAAGTATGCAACATGGGTAATCCTTTGATGAGGAATTAATTTTTTCATCCAATGACTACTCCCGCTCGAAATTTGAGTAAAAGCTCTGTGAGATAAGTTGAAAATACGAGTTGAAAAAGTGGTTTTTTCTATTCTCCCTCTAAAATTTGATGATGTCATCAAATCTTGTTTTATTATTTCCACTATTATTATATAATTTCCTTAGGAGGCCCATTTAGACCTAAAAATTCCCCTAATGTGGTATTTGAGGTTAATTTTTGCCAAAATCCTAGCCGCATTCGCATTCACTTTCCAGTCATCTTGATGCCATTTTTCAGTGAGGATGGTTTCCCTTATATTCTCCATAACAGTCTTCCAAGTCTCTTCTGGTTGCCGGGACTCCTCTCTGAATTTTCTCTTGTTCATTTCTTTCCATATTTCCCACATAATAAATCCCATAGAGAGCACCCCAGCTATGTTGAGAAAAGTGCATTGATATCCCCCTTTTCTCCAAGCTTCAATTGTATGCCTAATACTCATTCTGTCTCTATCTATTTGTTGAAAAATAAGGAGAGGTTATGCCACAGATATTCGGATACACAAAATTTATTCAACAGGTGTTCAATCATTTTAGTATGCTTCCCACACACCTTACAAGAAAACTTACCATGCATTCCTCTCTTCTGCAACTAATCCCAGGTGAGCATCTTTCCATGACTAACGAGCCACAAAAAGTATTCAATTTTCGGCCAATGTTTTTTTGACCATATTTTGTTCCAAAAGGGTACTTCTATAGTCTGTATGTTATTGATTTTAATGTGATATCATTCTTGTATTTTAAACATACCTTTCATTCGGTACCTCCATCTGAGGATATCCTCTCCCATTAATGCTACTAATTTTCTAGATTTTAGTTCCTTTTCATAATTCTCCCATTGAAGAGTATCAGGAGAATTTTTCCACTGGTATTTAGTTTCCTTTTCCTCCATTGAAGGTTTGTCCCTTCATCGCATAATTGAGCTACAGTCTTGGTATACAGTTTGTTAATGAATAAGAATATCTCTCCTAGATCAATTCTACTAAATAATTTCTCCCTTTGCTACCATGAATCTTCCCAAAACCAGGAAATGTTACCTCCCCTAATTTCCCAAAATTTGATTTCTTTGATGAAATGTTTATTTGATGCTACTAAATTCCAAATTTTTTATCCTATAGGAGTATTTTTTACCTTCAATTGCCTGCAGTAGTTAATGGCATTACGTATTTTTTCTCCTAGATATTTTTCCATAAAATCTGCCTGCCTGTATCCATCTCCACAAGAGCTTAGCTCCCGTAACTTCATTCAACATATACGGGTCTCTCAAACTCATGCCTCCTATCGTTTTCATTTTCATGAGTTTTTCCCAAGATAGAAAAGCCCATTTATGATCTTGTTGGGATCCTTGCCACAAGAATTTTTAAACATATTAGCCATATTAGTGCAGCTGGTTTTAGGGGTATCCAATCCCAATAACTAGTAAATAGGGATATAGTGTAAAACCACTTTCAATAAGAAAACATGACTCAGAGCGTTTAATGACTGAAAGGAACAATTTTGAAGCCGAGCTTGGATACAGTTTAAGAGATATTTCCAACCGGAAACTTGAAGGGAGTTAGGGCTGAGAGGGATACCAAGATATTTCATAGGAGGGGATCCTATGTTGAACCCAAAAGTGCGCACCAAAAAGCATTGGGACAACGGATTGGTATGAAAGAATAAAACACTATATTTTTCATTGTTTATGAGAGTACCAGAGGCTTCCAACAAATCCTTGAGAATGGAAAGGATTGCCTTAGATTCTTTCAAAGTTTCTTGACAGAAGAGCATTATAGTCCGACGTGATTCCTTTACTAATTCCCATATGTCTTGGCCAATGAATTACCACACTGTCTGGTATAATTCTACTGTAAAACCATTTGGTCCAGGGGCTTTGTTTTTTCTAGGCCTTTAATGACTTATTCCACCTCCTCCTGCTTAATTTCTTGTAAGAGCACCAAATTTTGTTCTCGACTGATTATATTGGGTATTCTTTATTGTATCCTTTCAATTGCTTCCATTCTATGTTGTGGTTCCGTCAAAATATCACTAAAATGGTTCACCAACAGGGCCTCCATATCTTAATGTTGAACTAGCCTGTTTCCTCCTAGATATTTGAGGAAGAAAATACAATTGTGTTGTCTTCCTTGAATCATTGCATTGTGAAAAAAGTTAGTATTTCTATCTGCTTCTCTTATCGACTGTATTCGAGATTTTTGTTTCCATAGAATTTCCTCCTGCTTTCTTCATTCTTCTAGTTTATATAGAAATTTTCCTTCCTCTGTCACAATATTCTCCATTCTCCCATATAGAATCATTTGTTGTTGAATTTGTTTCATACGACCCTATAATCTTTCATTATCTTGCTAAATATTTCCAAACTCTGCTTTATTCCATTTCTTTATTTTTTTCTTTAAATCTTTCAGTTGAAGTTGGAATGAATGCATCTTATTCCGTCCTTGAATTTGAATTGATTCCCACCATCCATTCACTTTGTCTAGGAAGGTTGGATCCCTTAGCCAAAATTCCTCAAATATAAATGGTATTTTCTTATTACTCTACTTCATGTCTACCTCCATGCATATGGGCCAGTGATCTGATCCCAAACTAGGAAGGATGGAGGCCTCATAAAAAAAATCACTGCTAACTAGGGCTTATGATGCTAAAAACTTGTCTAGCCTTGACACTACTTGGTGATCACCCCCTCTTCTATTGTTCCAGGTGTACTTTCCATTAACAGTCAAAATGTCTACTAGACGCAAATCAGTTACCAGATCCCTAAATAACTCCATTTCTGGTTCTTCTCTTTTTATGTCTCTTTTTTTTTTCTTTTCTGCCAGACTTGTTATCATATTGAAATCACCTCCTACCAACCAATGCTTCTCGTTATGCATATTCTTAAGCGTTATTATACTTTGAAGGAACGCTGCCTTTTCTCCTGGAATATGAGGACCATAAACAGATGAAATAAGAATCGAATCAGTTGTTCCAATTTGCCTAAATCTTCCAATTAAAATGCGGGGTAGTCCTATCCAGCCTTCCGCCATAATATCTATTGGGTTCCACAGAATGGCTATACCACCTAAAGCCTCTCGAGTCTATTTTCATTGCTTCATAATGTAGTTTCATAAAACTCAAGATTTCCTCAATTATTTGTCCTGAGACCTTTGTTTCCTGAAGGAGTATCACATGCGGCCTCTCTATCTTCAGTCTTTCTTTTAAATATCTTTGTTTTTCTTTACTGTTTAGGCCTCTCATATTCAAAGAGATCACTATCATTGGGAAAATTTTTGTAGTTGTTGGAATATCGTTGATAACGGTATTAACCTCCCTGAATTAACTAACATTTCACCTACCATTTGAATCGATTCTTGCAAATTATTTCGTCCCCTCTTCTTTCCCCCTTTAGCTTGGGTACTAGGTTCCTGAGAGGGACCTTTTTGCAAGCTCATATTATCCATCATTTCTGTCTATTTCTGTGCTTGGGAAGTCATGTATTATTCAAAATTTTCTTTATACAACCTCTTTTGGTCTTCTGGTATAAATCTGTCATCTAGGTTTCTCCATTCTTGCAGTAATTTTTTAAAACTACCTCTTCCGTGCTCAACTCATCCTTGCTTGTGTCCACCTCCATAGCCGATTGTTCCACCATTTGCGATTGATCTTCCTTCTCTATTGGTTCCTCTTGAACCTTTCTTTTAGCTTTCAAATATTTTTGAGTTAGATGGCCATGGCCTTCTTCATTGTTTTGTTCAACTTCCTTCGAATTTTCTCCAATATCTTGCAGTATTTCATACCTGTTTTGATTAGTCTTCTTCTTAGTTTGGTTGCTAATATGATTTGCATGTGCTTTTTTGTTCTTATTCCTACTCATTATTGTCTTGAACCCATCATTTTTTTTCAGGTGATCCTCCTCCTCCATCTGGTTGCTTCACCTCCATCTAGTCTACATTGTTGAGAGGGAATTTTTTATATAAATGGCCATATTCATGACATCTCCGGCACCTAAACGAAATATTTTCATAGCCAAGAAGTTGTTGCCAAACTTCCCCTTCATACTCCAGTTTTATTGATTTTGGTAAAGGCTCTGGTATATTCATATAAACATAGATACGGGAAAAAGAGGTATACCTTCCTCATCGAGTTGTTTTTGATATTTTAACAAAGCTACCAAGGGAGTTTCCAATGCCTTCCAACATTTCAGGGTCCCAGAAATCAACTGGCAATGCAAATATTCTCACCCAAACTGGCGCTGCCAGGAATTGTTCTTGGTCAGGGTTATAACATTCTTCCCATTGCCTCAAAAATAACCCTGCATTATAGTAGAAATATGGGCCTCCCTGAAAATTATTTCTTTGTCTATGAGACTAGTAAGTATTATTGTAAAAAATCCTTTGGGCCAAAATTTTAGATCTATATGACACTTAGGTTTCCATTTTAATTGGATCCATTTGAGTAAATCCTTCTCATTTGGCCAAATGCTTATGAATTTGCAGATTAAAGCATGGTCCTTAATATAACTTCGATACTGGTCCAGTTTATTTTTTGGAATGACAAAGTGGGGCTTCTTTATGGCTCTTGGCAAGCATTGGCCTCTAGTTTTTGCCTTCCATTGTGCTCCCAACATCGGTCCTAGATTAGGGTTGGCCCGTCCTCCTTGGGATCTTGTTTTTTTACTACTATATTCCCCTGCCATCACATTCTAGTAGGAGGGGATCTCTCCCCCCCCTGACTATGTTGCCATCCAACCGCTTAGAGTTGTCTCTGATTTGCTGCTCCTTCCTCAAATTCAACATTGTCAGTTTTCTCAGTACCGCCTAAACCCTGGTCGCTCACTGAACCCTAGCATAGCTCTCATGATAAACTTCATCCTTGTGGCATGAGTCAACACTATTATAATTAAATATTTTAGAAATAATATTTTACTTTTAAATCGAAATATTCATAGTAATCACCATCTGAAGCAAAGTAAATGTTTACAGTCCATCACTGAAGAACTAAATTATGATTTTTTTTTAAACATAAATACAGTATATTTTGCCAGACATGCAGTTTCAAAGTATTTTTTATATAGCTTTTAATTTTTGTAAAATATCCATATTATTAATATTTAGTTTATAGTGACCATTTATTTTATTAATTTTCATTAAATGAATTTTATCTATACTATTGAAATACATATTATTGATAATGAAAATAAGCATTATCAAAATCATATAATAATAAATGATTGGAAAAAAATATATATAATTGCAAGGACATTTTTTTACCTCATGGTGAATGGGTAATTTGTTGGAGTAATATAAGCTAGGCTCAAGATCAAATTGCTACCACTATAACACCAAGGATATGTAGAACAACTTAAACCAAATATACCATGAATTTATGATTTACAAGACCCAAGAGTGGGAGACCATACTCATTAAGCCTTATCACAATAAGTCATTTAACTTGTTTATTAATAATATTTATTTTATTATTTTTCATTAAATATATTTTATCTATATTTATCAAGGAAATACACATTTTTATTTACTTTGTGCAAATAAACATTATCAAAACTATATAACAATAAACTCATTCCAAAAAGAAATATGATTGAAAATGGTCTATATTGATTTATATCTATGAAAGGAGAGCATGGAAAATTTTAGGGGCCAACATTCACAAGTGGGCTAATTTTCCATGATTTTTACCAAAAAAGATTAGACAATTTCCATTTTTTTCTAAAAATGATTTGCCCAAATTTTACAATATAAAATTATTTTACCCTAAAATTCTTCAAAATTATAGAGTCTCCATATAAATTCATTAGAACATTTAATATTTTTACCAAGATATCAACAAACATTTTATAGTTTGCATCTTAAACACTAGTGAGATTGACTAAAGTTTCTAAATTTTAAAATACATTTTCATCCTTCAAATTTTCTTTATCATTACAACCTTTAATATTTTTACAAAGATATCAACAAAATTTTTATAGTTTGCATCTTAAACACTAATAAAATTAGCTAAGGTTTCTGAATTTTAAAATCAATTTCTATCCTCAAAATTTTACCTAAAAGAAAAAGGAAAAATATAAACTTTTTTAAATTGTAAAATTTGAAGAAGAATTTGCATGTCAAAAATGTAAATGCTAAATAAATCCAAAATTAAGATGAATATAGCTTGACTATTTAAACTAAATTAAAAAAAAAAAAAAAAACAATATTTAATTATTTAAATTAAATTTAACTTGAAAACAAACTATATTTGATTATTTAAACTAAATTTAACGAAAAAAACATATTTAAATAGGTGAGATCGATGTTCCTTTGGGAGTCTTACATTGCAGCAACGTCACTTCTGGATAAGTTATTCATATACCTACATTGGCATCAAAGTTTGTATTAGAATTGTGCTTTGGGCATTTGGCTTTAATTATTAATGGCAATCTAGGGTCTATAATGGAGCTTTTATTTGAATTAGAATTATGGTTTGGGCATTTGTATTTGAATTATAATTATGCTATGGGCATTTGGCTTTAAGTATCACTACCAATCTATGGTCTATAATGGGTATTTATTTGAATTAGAATTATGCTTTGGGCATTTGACTTTGAGTAATCATGCCAATTTAGGATCATAGCAAGCCTTGATGACTTGTTCCACTGAAATTGCAGATGACTTGTTACATTGAAATTCTACAGTCGAATCAACAAAGTGCATTCTTGAAGAACGATTAAATAATATTAGAGGATATCTAAAATATGGAGGCATTATATTAAAAATAATAAAATCATGTTAAGTTAGTTAATATTATATTTAATAAAATAATAAAAATAATAAAAATTCTTAATTGTATAGAAAATTGGAAAATTTTCATGTTAAATTGGTTAACATTACATTAACAATAATAAAATAATAATATTTATTTAGATGTGTAAAATGATGTATATAGTGTGGGAAATTGTTAGTTGTGTAATTTTTTTTTTTTGGAGTCTTAGATATAAATGGAATTTTGAGAAATAGAATGTAAATGATGTGAAGATTGTTGAAAAGTATGGTATATATAGTATAAAATAATAATATTTATTTAGATGTGCAAAATGATGTACATAGTGTGTACTAACGATTTTATAGGGATGAACTTATATTATAACTAAATCTTGTTTGCAATAATGATGATTATGATATGCACATGAATCAATTGAATTGGGTATGCAATACCTTACCATGTAAATGGTTTGATCCATTCTCTTATTTCAAATGTGGTATAAAATTTTGGCATTCACGTAACCACTTGTGATAAGGTTTATATGCTTGGTCAAGAAATCTCCAAATTTTTCTATACCAATTTGTGGAACTTGCTGGAGTATCCACGTATAATACCTTTGACCTATCAAATGTTAGAAATAATGGAAACCAGGACACAACTGAGAGAGGAAAGGGTGAATCAGTGATGTGACCAAATTATGCAATTCTTCACAAATTATAATTTTCAATCACTTTAGTAATTATTCATGGATAAATAACACATCTCACTCATGTAAAACATAACATAATCATCATCAAGCACATGAGAAATATATACATAAGACACCAATATTCCTTTTATTTCTCCAAGCTTCAACTTGATTACATCATTTCCACATAGGCTACTACTTGTAGGTTTATCAGATGCTACTAAAAGGAACTTCTATCCTTGCTCGTTTATGAGTCTTCACTGAAAGGCACTGATGCCCCTGCTTGTTTATCAGCCTTTGCTAAAAGGGACTCTTGCCCCTGCTCATTTATCAACCTCTGCTAAAAGGGACTCTTGCCCCTTCTTGTTTATCAACCTCTACTGAAAGGGTCTCTTGCCCCTAAAATACAAGAGATCACTTATTGGCCCTATTGATTCATATTTCATCCATATTAAAACTAGAACCAATAGACCACTTGATTAAGGTGGATATTGGTGTCCACCCGGTGTTATGGTGGATAAATTTCTTATGCGGAAAAAAAGAAATCTCCCTAGATTCAAAGACTGAATCTAGTAACAAAGAGACAAAGTAGTAAATATTTCCATGAGTTAATTGCTATTGAATCATAAGCAATAATGGTAGAAGGTGAAATCCATACCTTTCAAATGAAATTTCTTATGAAGATTCTTGCTATGGTTTGATGCAGCTCCTCAATGCTTAGAATCTGGACGTGAAAACATAGTAACAACAAAATATCAAAGGAATATGATAGATAAATGACTCAATAAAACTCATACTAGTGCTCAAGGAAACTAGTACCTAATATCATTATCAATGGAAAAATGGAAGCAAATACACAATCATCAACTCCATGGAACAATGCAATGGGAAATAAACACTCTTTTGTATTAATCTCAAGAATGAAACAGTAATACAAACTTACAACCATAGCCTCGATGATGTATGGCTCCTTCCAATGGTCTCCAATATTCTCCTTAGATGGAAGCCTTCTAGCCTTCTAGCCAGGGGTTGGTTGGTTTGTTAAACTAATTTTGGCCTTATCCAGAGTGCCACATGGTGCCTTGTTATTGGGCCACATATCACTCTATGATTGGCCCTCCTTACAACCATATGCCCAGTCACTTGATGATGTCAGTTGCCACATGCCCTCATCTAATTCATCCACCTTCCTGCCCATATAACCAACCACACATTGCCACATCAACGTATAGACTACCACATCAGCAACTGTACCTTACACAGTCAACCCTGCAGGTTGACTTTTTTATTCTTTGGCCAAAACTTCAGAACATCATAACTTCCTCATATAGTGTCGTATTGATTTTATTCAAGCATCATTGGAATCAAAACGATGACATATATGACTTAGTTCTAGTTTTGGGAGAATTTGAGAAGTTTTATTTTTGAGCATTTTTCAGATCCTCTAGATCACTCCTCTTGACTTGAAGCTTTTAGACCACCAAAAGTATGTTTTTACTCAGAAATTAAGTGAGGGTGCAACTCCCTCACTTTCTCGATCTCTATCTACCTTGCTTTATTTGAATTGGTACCTTTCCCAAGGACTATAAGGGATAGGAGGTGGAGGGTACAAACCCAATTTCCTAATACCTGGCTTACTAGTAGCACACGTAGAACATCCTCTTACATATCTTGATACAATTTCACTCATAAAAGGCCAATAACAATACCTCTGCGGTTGATCAATGGTTTTACATACACCAAAGTGATCAACAATAAGAGAAGTATGGGCTTCCCTTATTACATTAAATCTTTTACCCTATGGAATACACAACTTGTTATGAACATAATAATCCAATTCTTCAACATGCTTTCCTTGACTCAAAATTTCCATAAACATCTTTAAAATCTTCATCTTGAGCATACATTTCAATATAACTTTCATGCATGACTTATTTATTCTTAAGAATGATAGATGCATTAATTATAGGCCTTGACAACATATCTGCAACTTTGTTGTAAATACCTTTCTTATACCTGATGACCAAATGAAATTGTTTCAAAAATCCCATGCATCTAAAATTTCTAGCTTGTTGTAGCTTAGTTTTTGATTGAAGATATTGTGAAGGTTGATTGTCAGTATGAATAATTGTTTCTTTACCCATCAAATAATGCTTCCATTTATTCGTGCTTTTAACTAAAGCATACAACCCTTTATCATAGGTTGGATAGATACTTACTGCATTGGATAAGGTCTCAAAATGATAACATATTGGCTTACCATGTTGCATCAAGACTTCCCCCATAGCATATTCACTTGCATTAGTTTGAATTTCAAATGGTTGCTTGAGATCTCGAAGTGTTAGAACTAGTGTTGTATTGATTTTCTCTTTCAATGTGTCGAAGGCTTTATGTTGCTTTCCTCCCCACTGAAATACCTAGTTCACACTTGTAAAATCATGTAATGGTGTTGCAATAGATGAGAAGTTAGCAATAAAATTTCTCCAATATTGGGCCATTCCCAAAAATCTCCTAACTTCTGTTACGTGATTGAGCTTCATCCAATTCAAAATGACTTCAATTTTGGAGCTGGAATCAATCTTCAATTCACCATAACCTACAATATGGCCTAAGTACACCACAAATGTTTTTCCAAATTCACATTCTGACATTTTCAAATACAATTTTTCCTTTTTCAAGACATCTATTACTTTATTTACATTCTTAAAATTCTCTTCACGAGTCTTACTGAAAATCCGAATATCATCTAAGTAGATTATCAGTATCACCAAGGAATGGTCGCAATACATCATTCATAATTCACATGAATGTAGTAGGTACATTTCAAATCCCAAAGGGAATTACTAACCATTCAAACAATCCTTGTTTTGTCTTAAAAGAATTTTTCCAAAAATCATCTTTAGCAATCCTTATCTAATGATAATCACTTCTCAAGTATAACTTAGTAAAATAAATAAAATCCTTCAAATGTTCTAGAAAATCATCAATGAAAGGAAGAGGATGATTATTATTTACCATGATCTTGTTCAAAGTTCATAAATACACACAGATGTGCCATGCACCATATTTCTTTGGAACCAAAACAATAGGATACCCACAAGGAGATGTACTAGGTATGATGACCCCTTTGTGAAGCAGTTCTTGGATTTATTTCTTGATATAGATTTTCTATGTAGGCCAATATTTGGAAGTGGTGCATCCTGCTGCAATTGTATCTCATGTTGGATTCTTATTTTTGGAGGTAACCCTTTAGGCTCTCGAAACATATTGTCATAAGTATTAACAACTTAAACCAATTAATGTTTGATTTTAGAATCACATCTTGAGAAAGATTCATATTCAGTAAAATATTTAGCTTTTGTCATCAAAAATATAAAATTCTTACTATCATTCACAAGCCTTTTAATTTATCCTACAGTAACAAGATATAAGTTCATATTCTTGCGGTGTTCTCTAACAATATATTATATTCCATATTTGAAAATATGATACTTTTTATCATGATGATAGAATATAGATTTTTGGTCATATAAATATGGACTCCCTAAGACAACCCCACAAATGTCAAGTGGTACAACATCAATCTCAACCTCATCTATAAAATTAGCAGTGATGGAAAATTTGAGTTTACATTTTCTTGTCACTTGCAATTTAACATCATCACATACCCAACCCAAAGGGTAAGGTTTTGCATGAGGTGTAGTCTCCAAATTAAGTTACTTAACAATTGCTTCAAAAATAAGATTGACTTGAGATCCACTATCAAATAGTGTATCAACCTTTGTATGCTTTTTAATGACCTTGATATGAAAAATCTCACTTCTTTCTTTATCATTTTGAGATTCAACAAACTTGATACAAGAACTAGTACTTGAATTAGAATTTATACCTTTCATTCACATGACTATGATTTAATTTCATCACCTGAGTCAGATCCTAGATGTCGTTGACTTGTAGCAGTAGTATTTTGTTTCCCCTTGATATTGAACCTCTTTGGTATCAATTCTACATGTAATTTCCAACAATGGTTTTTATAATGGGCATCTTCTGAACAATGTTTGCAAGTAAGTTTCTCTCCCTCTTTATTGACTGCAACACTCCTCTTACCTTTGCCTTTAGCTTTCCCTTTCCCTTTGTATCCATATCTAAAGTGTTTCTTGCTAGACTCTTGAGGAACTTTCTTTCCTCTTTATTCTAAATGAGTAGCCTAAACACATACTTCATCTAGATTGGTGGGGTTGAACATAAGTATAGTATGTCTCAAATAAATATGTAATCCACCTATATATTTCATAAGAGTATATTGTGAGGTCAAATCAACACCCAAGATTAAATATCTCTTTCTAAATTCTTGAGTGTAACTATGGACACACTGACATTTAGCTTGTCTAAAATTTTTCCAATCTGTTATTGATTTTTAAATGTAAGCTAATGGATAAAATTTCTTCCTTAATGTAGCTATAAAATCATTCCAAGAAGAGATAATTTTACCACTTTTCTTCAAATATTCTTGATTTCTAGCCTCTCACTAGATAAGAACTACACCTCCCAATCCAAAGAATAAATTTGGATCTTTGTGATATCATCATTAATCTTTTGGATCATGCAATAAACCCAATTATCCAACTTTTCAGCTATTAATTCTCCATCATACATTCGAAATTCAAAATTGACATCAACCTTAAACAAAGGAAACTTAGCATGTCCTCTTGGAGATGTTGGAGGAGTTGGTCTATGTGAAGGAGGTGAAGAAGGAGGTGAAGAAGAAGGTGAGGAAGGACGTGAAGGAGGAGGAGGATGTGGAGACTTGCTCCCCTCACCACCATCACCTTTCGATTGATTATAAATTTCTCCTTGTAACCATGTTGTTCTTTCATTATACAACACTTTCACCATTTCAATCATATCAAAGAATGATTTTTTTGAAAGCTCTCTCATCCTTAGACATCAATTCTTTTCTTTTTCTTTCATCATGTGCCATGACTTGTGAAATATATGGTATTCTTGAGCCAACTTTAGGGTTAGGTTCTTCAAGTGATCCTTCTTGTCTTCTCAATCTATACCTTGTAATCATTCAAAAACTTTACAAAATTTGTAAGACCTTTAGAAAAATCATTCTTTGATCCCAAATTTGATCCAAAAATAAAAGTGAAGGTTTTAATGATCAATTTAGAGGTTATTTTACGTATCTTTGTGCGACAAACCATTATTGTAAAAAACACAAAATTGATTTAATTTGTATAAATGTTAAAGTGTTAAGAGGACAAAAAATGAAACACAAGACAAACACAAGTTGATAACGGAGTTCATCCATCTTGGGCTACATCTCTGGGTCCAACTTCCAATGGTGACTGCTTTATTAAGATGCTCAAATGATCATTACATCAAAATACAAGCCTCAACTTGCAAAAATAACACTCCCATGATGTTGAAAATTCTCAAAAACCCTTATATAGGCTCTTATAGTGCTAAGAAAAGGTTAAAAATCGAGCAAAATATCCCCCTTTTACTAAACTAGTCTCCAACTTGCAACTCCATAGGTCTTGACCCTGTAAATTATTAAAAAAAAATGGCTCTTGCTCAATTGTTTGAGCGCAATGTTTGTTATCAGGGAGGTCTGGTGTTCGATCCACATTGAGCAGTACATGTTGGTTGTGTTTGGTGGAGAAGTTATGGTGGTCGGTTGAGCTGACCCCACATTTTTTGGGTCACTTGTCGATCATTAACCATAATATGTTGGTGTGGGAATGGTTTAAAAAACCACACTCCTGTCATTCTAGCCAGTGCACACACATTAAAAATTTAGGTTTTGGGTGGTCATGGGTTCGACTCACCTTTCCTCCTATTTCTCCGCCAACCAACAATCAATTAAGAATTAAATATAATTTTATCCATATTATTTAATGAGAAACTTTGTATCTTGATTCGTGAAGTGGTGGTTTCATGAACTGGAGGTTGTGAGTTTGTTTCCGCTAGAGGTTGGTTGGTCTATTAAAAATTTTGGCCTCAGCAGAGTGACACGTGACCCAATTTCCTATGATTGGTCCACGTGTAACTCTATGATTGACCCTCTTGACAAATATAAACCTAGTCACTTGATGATGTTAGCTTCCACACGCGCTCTTTTGATTCGCCCACGTGCCCATCTGTACAACCAACCACCCACTACCACATCAGTGTACGAACTATCATGTCAGTAGTTGTACCCTCTACAGTCAACCCTGGAAGTTGTTTTTTTTACTGTTTGACCAAAAATTTAGAACATCATAACTTATACGGTGTTGGATTGAGGCGATTCAAGCATCATTGGAATCATAATAACGTGCTCTATGATGTTTCGTTGGTTTTGGGAGAATTTGAGCACTTTGATTTTTGAGCATTTTTTGGATCCTTTAGATCACAAGGTTACATGGAGGCCATGCACGCACCACCTCATCAATTTGATGATGTTCCCTTTTTTAATATGTTGAAATTAAAATGAACGTAAATTTTTATCTAGGGTCCGGATTGAGACAACATTTATTTCATCGAAAAGTTCTCAATGATCTATTCACGACAGTGATATTAGGAGATAATTATGCAGACTTGCAAAAATAAGGTTTTTTGCTAATCCCGTCTTCATAACAGACCTTGAAGATTGGGTCAACAACAAGTAACAGATTCATTATCCCGATAATCCTTAAGGGGGTGTAAGGGAGGAGTGTTACAATTTTCAAGTGTTTCTTCTTCAAGTCTTGACTTGAACTTTGATTTATGTGTTCATACGTTGTGGATGATTGATTATGTGATGTGAATTATGTTACAAGGTTAACTATGTGAAAAATTGGTAAAAGTAATACCTCCCCTTCTTATTCTTTCCTAAAGGTTTGCAAAGATATGTTGAAATTAAATTTTGTGACTTTTTTATAAAAATAAAGTTTAAAAAATATGAATTTAATAATTTGAGTGTAAAGCAATATAAAATTATTGAATCCTACTCGATATGTAATGCTCTTTAATCATAAGCATATTCTTAATGCTTCCTAGGTGTTGTTCCTTAATCTTGCATCAGTTACAAATTTCACTAGTCATGGAAGAAAACTCTATGGCGTAAGAGAAAATATCTCACAAAAATTGAGATGTTTCCTACTCTATCAAAAATCACATTATAATGATAGTCTATGTCAATAACATGGGTATGCATCAAAAGTTGTAAAGAAATCTCTTAACTCCAAAATGTTATTTTCAATATAATGTTTTAACCTAGCCTAACAATAACTTATAAAGAGAAATCAAATTTAAAAAACTATATTAACTACACAAAATGAAGTCCTTCATAGTAATGAAAACAATGAAAACAAAAGCAACTAATTTGATCTTGCATGCAAACCATTCCATCGTGGTTTCACCCCTATTAGTCATTGCATATGTAAGAATACTATATCATGAATCGATGAAATCATTAATGTTTAACATTTTTTCAATAGTTTCCCTTAGATGGGGAGTTAGGAAGGCAAGACAATGATTTTAATGTGCATACAGAGGAGGTACAAGGGGGGAGGATGTTTGGTATGATTGTGGGATATAAGGAGAGAAGAGAGAAGGTGGTAGATGTGTAGAGCCATCATGGCTCACCCTCCACGTGTAAACCTAATATGGTATTCCTCTACCAATGATATGCTTTAACTAATAAATTTATCGTAAGAGTGAGAATCAATGTAGTTGATTTTTATGATGTCTTATGATAAGAAATTTAGCATTGATGATAGGAATCAAGCCTATCCAACTATGCAGGGAGAGGTCTCATGCTTTGAAGAATGTGGGTTTATATGTTCAAACTTTAGTCAATATTGTTGCTCTTCATCATTGAAATTTGACACTCAATCATTTGAATTTGACACTTATCGTACCAGCCTAAGGTATCTACTTGACTCAATACAGACCATTTGTGTTTGTGACATTAAGAGAAGGCTCGCTATTTTAAGAGGATGGTGAGAAAATAATAGTTTGAGTAAGGTGATAACATTTAAGGAATTCGCAAAGGAAAGGGAAAACCCATTTAAGAAAATGATGGATGATTTTGGACTAAACCCATTTCAATACAATGAAAAAAGAAAAATTTCATGAATTCCTATTAGCAAAACTTTATTCTTCCACTCAATCTACGTAATGATGGCAGGCATTTATATAGAAAAGTATATCATTTGCCTTCCGCACGATGTTATCCGTGAATTTTTTCTTTAAGATTTCAACCATGGCAGAGAGAAGCGTAGCTTACATCCTGCTACGCAGCAGTGGTATGCAGGCCGTATGATTTCGGGAGAAGTGGCTAGTAATTTCGTACCGCTTACTAGGAATCTTAAGACTCACTAGATATAATGAAACCTCTATAATTTTTTTTGGTGTGAAACAACCTAAAGCTTCCTGTTGTGAGATAAAATCCGATCTCACATCTGGTCCATTAAGGCTTGAAATTCTCAAGATTTATATTTAAGTGTTTTTAAAAAGTTAAGTTAAAAATTGTAAAGATTTATATTCAATTTTGAATATTATTTTATATATTTATTTAATAAATTAAGTTTGCATAGGGCTATTTATAAAAAAAATAAATTCAATTTTGTTTTATAAAATTTGAATTAACAAATTATTAGATTTATATTTAAGTGTTTTTAAAAAGTTAAGTCTAAAATTGTAAAGATTTATATTTAATTTTGAAGATTATTTTATATATTTATTTAATAAATTAAGTCTGCATAGGGTTATTTATAATAAAAAAAATTCATTTTTTTTTTTTTATAAAATTTGAATTAACAATCTAATTATTAGATCTCATACAAATTGATTTATTTATATTTTATAATTTTTATAAATATTTATATAAAACAAATGTCAACATTATATTTTATAAATATTTATATAAAAGAGTTGTCAACATTTTAAAACCAAAATTAAAGTTATATATAATTTTAATATTAATAGATAAATAATTTTTATATAATTTAAATTATTTAAAACTAGTAATTGCACCATATGTTGTAAAGGAAACTTTGTAAAACAGTAACATAGGAAAGAGTAGTATAGAGGAAAAAATATGTGATATGTTGTGATTTAATTGAATATTTAACTTATAAATATGAATTATTTTATTTAAAGGAAATTATAGGTTTGGAGAATTGTTTGGATAAAAAATTTGGTTTTTTTATAACCTAGGCAGGCTCTTCCTCTCATAGTGATGTCTGATTATGCACTATGGGAGGAAAGAGTAGTATAGAGGAAAAAATATGTGATATCTTATGTGATTTAATTGAATATTTAACTTATAAATATGAATTATTTTATTTAAAAGAAATTATAGGATTGGAGAATTGTTTGGATAAAAAAATTGGTTTTTTTTTAAAAGTGAATTTTCTTTGTTCATATGCTCTTTCGCAAAAGTGGATTTTGATTCCATGATGTTAGAAGTTAGCATGCTCTCCATTCTATATTAAGTCGTTTCACCTAGGCACGCTTTCCATTCTATATTAAGTCCGACAAACCAAAAAGTGAGAATTATTTAAGAAAACACAATTAAAAGATAATTTAAGTTTAAAAGATGAATATCATAATATTTCATATATATATATGATTTTGAATTTAAATAAAATTGACATTTCAAGGTTTTTTATTAAATAGTTAATATTTGTTTATTATTATTATTATTATTAAATAATTAATATTTGTTTTATCTATTTTTTATTATAGTGAATCAATAATTTATTGGAGTAATTTGGGCAAGGCACAAGATCAAACCTAGGAATTGTCACTATAGTATATCTAAGTGTTTGTAAACATTTTCTTTGTTCCAAATGCATATTCTCTTTCACAAAAGTGGATTTTGGTTCCATGATGTTAGAAGTTAGCATGCTCTCCATTCTATATTAATTAAGTCCTTTCCTAACCTTTGAATCCTTGTTATTATTTCTATTATGGGGTGATCACGATATGTTAATGAATAAAATATATATTTTTTTACTGTCTTTTAACAAAATAACTCAGATTTACCAGTAAAGATAGATTTTCACTATGTAGACTCATGGTCAACTCCCGTGGAATATGGGCTGTGAAAATGTAACTTGCCTATTTATTATACAGGTGATTACCCTATCATCTAGGGTAGCATGTGAACACAATACACCTAGTACCTAAAAAATGCAAGTTTATTGTGTACTGGGCTCATAACACACTCCTAATTTATACCTAGATGTACCTATGGTAAATATATAGATATTATATATCCTTGTGCATTCCCTCTTCCCAAAGCTTGTGCCTCATGCCTAATGCGGCATAAGAGGTCAACAAACACATATAGCAGATACAACAAACATTATAGTCGAAAGAATGGCCAGGGACAATGGAAGTTTCTATAGGATGTAATGGATCCCATCAGTTGTATTTTCATATTTCCTCCTCACAACAGATCAGAAGACTGACTAACAGAGCATAGTAGCTCCTTGGCATGTTGTGAGTAGTGCAGTTTTTTCTTTGTCCTACATATTGCTGCAATAATCTTTGTCCAAGCATGGTGGGCATCCAAGAAGTTGTCCAACAACTCATCATCAACACTCTTTCATTCTTTTACTTGACATTCCATTCTCTGTATAAATAAGGTTTTCAATCTTGTGAGAACAGTTTTATCATGTGTTATTTGTCAATGAAATCCATTTTAGGTGACTTTCGACTAAATTTTGATCTCAAGAGGTCAGGATAAAGAGACTGTCATATCAGTGTGGTACTTTAGATACAGGATTCAAAAACATCATATCGAGTACACAGAAAAAATAATGAAAAAACATGATACCTCACTTGTTCCACAAATAATTAATAGGAAAAAAGAATGTTAGAAGGATTATATTAATGTCAATTAGTAGCCAAAAGTGGTTACTGGGATTGTGAATGTACATTATAACACTCCATCGATTTCAGATTTAGCATAGAATAATTTAACAGATTTACCTTCTCGGTATGAGATGATTAAGGATTAGTGCCTAAATCAGCCCAAGCCATCAATCTATCTAAATGGTACATACTGATCTCCTAAGATTCACTCAAGTCAATAGTTGCGATATATGGATTGTAATTATAAAAAATAAACAAGCATGAAGCATAACACCATAGATCGTGCTTTGGACTTCATCTTATAGTATCTAAACTTGCAATGATTGATTCAACCTAGTTGAACATAATCAACCATTCCCTTAAAATTATTGTGACACTTGGAATATCTGAATGCAATACAATACAAGAACCAAAGGACATAGAAAGTGTGTGATTATTAGTCAAATTATGGTTATTTTCTTGTTTAAACTGAATCAACAGTAATCCCTGCAAGAACATAATCCATCCTTCAAATGATGGAAGCGATTTGCATCCCTCACTATAATTTGTCGTCTCAAAATCATGGAGACGAACTTAGTGGCACTATGACAGTATTCACACACACGGAGGTTTTTTGTGATTTAGATAGGAGTATTAGGGCTTGTAATAATAAGCCCTAAGGTAATGGCTAGCTTCTCACTATGACTGCCAAACATTTGTTCCTTCTCCTCCTCCTCCACTTTGTGCAGAACAACATCCATGTTAGCTGAATACCCTGCCTCCTTCATCTGCCAAGCCAAACTCTCCAACATTGCATAAATTTCCTCATTCTGAGGATGTGATCTATCTCCCACATAAAATGTATGAATTCTATTGTTTAGCTCAATGAAACTCCATGCTGGTGGAATTTTCAAATCCCTAGCTTTCATCATTTTTCTTACGTTTTCTACATCAGCCCATTTCCCTCCCACAGCATAGATATTTGACAGGAGTACATAATATCTAGGATTTTGGGTTCTAAATAAAAAATGTGCCCCGCCACATGTTCTGAAGTGATTTGCATCCTACTATAATTTGTCGTCTCAAAATCACAGAGATGAACTTAGTGGCCCAATGGCAGTCATCACACATGCAGAGGTTTTTTGTGATTTGGATAGGAGTATTAGAGCTTGTACTAATAAGCCCGAAGGCAATGGCTAGATTATCATTATGATTTCCAAGCATTTGTTCCTTCTCCTCCTCCTCCACATTGTGTAGAACAACATCCATGTTAGCTAAATACCCTGCCTCCTTCATCTGCCCAACCAATCTCTCCAAAATTGCATAAATTTCCTCAGTTTGAGGGTGCGATCTATCTCCTACATAAAATGTATGAACTCTATGGTTTATCTCAATGAAACTCCATCGTGGTGGCTTTTTCAAACCCCTAGATTTCATCATTTTTCCTACGTTTTATACATTAGCCCATTTCCCGCCCATGACATAGATATTTGACATGAGTACGTAATATATGATATTTCAGGGTTCTAAGTTGAAAATGTGCCTTGCGACATGTTCTTCCAGCTCTATATTGTAGTGAATTTTACAGGCACCAAGCAAGGCTCCCCAACACCAGTGTTAGGTTTTATTGGCATCTTCTTGATAAATTCTTCGGCCTACTCCAATTGTCCTCCTCAACCAATATGATCAACTATGCATGCATAATGTTGTAGCCTCGGTACAATGCAATAGTCACTCCTCATGGAATCAAAGCACTGCCAACACTCAGTTACCAAGCCTGCACGACTACACGCAGAAAGAATACACGAGAATGTGACATCAATATAAGAACCAAAGGACATAACAAGTGTGTGATTATTAGTCAAATTATGGTTATTTTCTTGCTTAAAATAAATCACTAGTAATCGCTAAAAGAACATAATCCATCCTAGAAATGAAGGAAGCGATTTGCATCACTCACTATAATTTGTCGTCTCAAAATCATGGAGATGAACTTAGTGGCACTATGGCATTCATCACACAAATAAAGTTTTTTTGTGATTTGGATAGGAGTATCAGGGATTGTACTAATAAGCCCAAAGGCAATGGCTAGCTTCTCACTATGACTACCAAGAATTTGTTCCTTCTCCTCCTCCTCCACGTTGTGCAAAACATCATCCATGTTAGTTGAATACCCTGCCTCCTTCATCTGCCCAGCCAAGCACTCCAACATTGCATAAATTTCCTCAGTCTGAGGGTGCAATATATCTCCTACATAAAATGTATGAACTCTGTGGTTTAGCTCAATGAAACTCCATCCTGGTGGCTTTTTCAAACCCCTAGCTTTCATCATTTTTCTTACGTTTGCTACATCAGCCAATTTCCCTCCCACAGCATAGATATTTGATAGGAGTACATAATATCTAGAATTTCGGGGTTCTAAGTCAAAAATGTGCCCTGCGACATGTTCTATCAGCTCTATATTGTAGTGACTTTTACAAACACCAAGCAAGGCTCCCCAGACACCAGCGTAAGGTTTTATTGGCATCTTCTTGATAAATTCTTCGACCTCTTCCAACAGTCTTGCTTGACCAACAAGCTCAACTATGCATGCATAATACTGTAGCCTCGGTACAATTAAATAGTCACTCCTCATGGAATCAAAACACTACCAACCCTCATTTACCAAGCCTGCATGACTGCACATGGAAATAATACACAGGAAGGTGACATCACTCGGCTCGATGTTGGACTATTGCATGTTAGAAAAAAGTTTCAGAGCACAATTCCCACGTCCGTGCATGCCATAACCAACAATCATTACATTCCAAGAGATAACATCTCTTTTAGCCATTCTGTCAAATAATTGGCATGTAATATCTAGATTTCCACACTTTGCATACATGTCTATGAGAGCATTTCCCACAGTAACACACGACTCAAATCTATTCCTAATTGAGTAGCCATGAGTAGACTTACCTTGTTGCAGACTTGCTAGGTGGGCACATGATGGGATAATGCTCAACGCTGCCACAGAGTCAATAATGACACTTGTCAACCGCATCTGCTGAAAAAGTGCTAATGCCTCATCTGCTCGGCCCCCAGAGCATACCTAGAAATCATGGCACTCCATGAGAACACATTTCTTTTAGGCATTCTGTCAAACAATTCACGATCAATCCCTAATTTCCCAAACTTAGCACACATTTATACAAGGGAAGTTTCCACAATAACATCCGACTTCATTATATTCTGAACTATACATTCATGGATCCACTTACCTTGTTGTAGAGCTGACAATTGCGCACACACTGGAAGCACACTTTTGAAGGTGATAAAATTCGACGGAAAAATATTCCATAGTTTACCAGAGGTTATTCGAAAATGATTGTAAGAACTAAAATATCCAGTACTAAAGAATTAGCACTAAATCAACTCGGATCCAAATCGAGGCAACCACGTGGGCTGCACCTATGTTGTTTCATAAATCTTCTCTGAATAGTTTTGGGGATGAACGTAACATTTTTGTTCCTCAGTTTCTCCTACTTGGATCATCAATGAATATTAGTCTCTTATTTAAGAACACAAGAAACTTCCAATATAATTAATCCTTCAAAGAAATTGATCAGCTTACCTCGAATTCCTCTTGCTTTCTGCTAGCAATTTCTGTATCTTCATCATGTTGGCCTTCTCCAGAATTTGGTTTCTCCTCAGTGGGATTCAGGGTCTCTTCAGAGATTAGGGCATTGTCATTATGAGGTCCTAACCAAAACTTGTCAGAATCTGATCTCCCTGATTCACCTTGTGATCTGTGAGATTTCTCTGCTTCGTTGGCTGGCTGAGCCCTCACATTCTCCTCCTGGCCCTGTCCTATGTATGAAGAATTTTGTTGTGGCGCATGATCTGGTTCCTGGGCATTATCTTTCACCTTTTTTAGAAGTAGCAAAGGAACCAAAGGAGCAGTTTCAGAATTTGCATTGTGGGTTCAGGATGGTAGTCTACTTATTCCTTTAAGAAAATTTTTTTAAAATGGTTTTCTTATGTAACTAATTAATAATAATAGTATTTAATCCTAAGGTAGACATTAATTCAATTTTCTAACATCAAAATCAACGGTGCACAATGGTACATAGTTTAGGAAAGTTGTTTTCAAATAAGGACGACATAAATATATATATTTTAACATGAATGAATTTTAATTTTAATAATTTTTTTATTCCCTCATTGTTACACAAAATTTCATCATTGTCCCTACAATCCCCATCCCGCACATTGGAGGCTCATTTATGTGACCAAAATAGAGTGTCATGCCTTGCAAAGACCATCATTATATCCCTTGCCATGAGGACAACGTTCCTTCTATTGACAATTTCCTAAACAGACCATCAGAAACATGTGTTTTTGCCTTGGCATTGCTAGCTCATTATGCCCTCGCGCCAATGAGGAAGATTAACATTGGACCCCGCGCCAGCTGGCGCTCTGTCTTAGTTAGCTGCCCGCGCCAATCTGTTTATGGAAAGTTTTTTAAAAATAGAGGCGAAGTTTCCATCATAACAACTTCGTGGGCTAGTCATAGGGAGTGGTTCAACTGAATAACCACGACCTTCCTCCTTTGGCCTCTTGTTTCCACCTTTCGGGGAAACCTTCCAAGGGATAACGCCTCCCTTCCACTATAGTAGGGATCCCAACCTCCTCCTCTCCCTCTATAAATATAGCTATCTACCATGGATGAGCTACCTGAACTGAATATATTATAGTAGAAACGCTAAAGAGATTTCTATGCACTTTGCTAGAAAATATAGAACGGAAGAGACCCTTTATTGAGAGAGCTTAGGCTTGTGTCTTCATCATGTCTGAATTACCTTGACATTCATCGAGACGTGCTTTGAATGAACCCCATTGAAGGAGGCTGCAATGTCAATGCTCCGGTTGTAACTCTTTCTTCTATTAATACATATGCATGACTATTGTCTGGTTCCCATCTTGCATTAATGTGTTTTATTTGATGCAATATGCTTAATCCTCTTTGACTGGTTAGTAGTTATGAATGAGATTGTTGTTTCGTATGCTGCTCTTTTTTGTTGATATTCGTGCAGGTATCCAAGCATCGTTGTGGAAGGATTGTGACCCGCCAAGATAGGGATCGAGAGGCTACCACTACAACAGCCATGACAACAACATTGGACTCCAGATAGGTTGATCTACCTCGTCTATTTCATTCATTAATTAGGAACCTACACTCTAGCTTGTCCCTTTGCTACTAGATCCACTCTAGGGCTAGAGGGATCGTCTCTGTTTGCAAAGAGGATTTACCTTCATAAATAAGTGGCGACTTGACTAAGGATCAGTGTGAGTTTGTCGTTTTTCCCTTTTCAAGTCGACTTCTGTCATTTTCTTGCTTGTCTGTATTTTCTGGCTTGCTTTCTTGTTTAGAGTCCTTTTGTTCAGCTCCAGAGTGTCAAGATTGACCTTTGCTCACTGGTTTTCCCATTCTCCCATAGATATCCATCTTGGAGCACTTTTTGATTGAATAGCTGCGCCAATTGGCGCATGTTGCTTGTGTTGTAGTAGCGCAAACCCCTGGTTGGCATGGATTACCACCTTACAGTCGCGCCGAATCCTATAGGGTTTGGTTTGAACTCCCTCTTGAGTTTTTGGTCAGTTGTGCTTGACTCTCGGTTAGTTTTCTGATTTGTAATTACTTTTTTTGGATTTTTTTGACTGTCATAGGCTTGCTCTTCTCAGTTTTTCATCCATTTTCTTATCAATGCAATTTATGAACTTAGGGTTTCTGAGTGTCTTAGCTCACTGAGCCTTCTAATTAAAGGTCAAGTCTTTTGATTCTTATTAGTCTCATCCTTTGATCAATTGTGTTTAAGTCTTTCTTGATCCTTTGAGCATTTATTTTTGTTGAATGCTTATTCCGAGTGTCGTTTGATTCTTCTTCTCGTCGCTCCGAGCATAGATCACAATGCTCGTTTGGATCATTTTGAAAGCTTTCTCTTTGTTTGGAAGAGTGCATTTTTGTGTTTGTGTTGCTTTCATCGAATCAGTCGGTTTAGATATTTACATTCACAATCTTCGAACTAGTGTTTGTTTTGTTTTTTTGTGTAATTAGTGCATTGTGTGCTTCATCTCATTGAAAAAATAAAAAAATTGCATTCTTTCGTTTGCATGAAAAAGAAAAGTTATTTTGCATAAATAATGTCTGATAAACTAGGAAAGAGTTTTTCGTTTTTTACTTGATTGTATTAGATGCATTAGCAGATTTCTTCGTGTGATTTCATTGATTGCTATTGTTTGAAAGATCTCAATCCTCCTCTTAATTAGCGTTCATTGAATGGAAAATGTTGTTCATGATCCAGGTGGATATTGGTGGCCACCCGCCTATTCCACTTGGGGCCCCACCATTTTCTCTTTCAGTTTTTCAGTTTCGACACAACTTACTATTTTTAGTAGTTTTTCGGGTCTTGAACTTCTGGAGCCCTTTTGAGGCCCTAAACGACATTTTTTGGGCATCGTGCCTCCAAGAAAATATCATTCCATTTTGAAATTATATTTGTGGCGAAAGTTGTATTCCTCGGATAGATCTTTCTAATGATGTATCATGTGCATCAAACGGAGATAGTATGCCAAAATTACGTCCCTGGGAAGTTGAAACACCAATTTACCCAAATGGGGCCCATAGTTTTGGCGCTTCATCTCCTAGGGTTAGGTTTTTGGATGTTTAGGGTTCTCCATTGTTTCTTAATAATAAATAGGCCCTCGAGCCTCATTTTAACTCAGTTCAGAGGCCTATAGCTGCCACATCTCTCCTCAGAGATAGCTACCAGCGCCCTAGCTAGTTTTATTTCCATTCTGTCTGTAAGAAAATTTTAGTTCTTTGATCCGGATCTTGGGTGGAGGCCCCCAAGATCTAAAAAAAATTGAAATGGATCTGACAAGATCTGCAAAATTAGAATGCTAGAAAAAAAAGAGAGGACACACAACAAATAAAACCACGAAGGACCTTGTTTTATTAAAACAGAGAATAACTGTAGAAGCTACATTGTGGTGGACCATCTGTCCTTTTACAAACTGAGGCTTGTTATTTATAGCCTTTTTTTGAGTTACAATACCATGTGTAAATACCATAGGACAATAACATGGGTAGATACCACTTACAATACCATGGGTAAATCCCATGTGTGGATGAATACCATGGGTGGATACATACCATGGGTCACTTACAATACCATGGGCAAATAAATATCATGGGTGGATGGATACCATGGGTCGATGCCATTTACAATACCATGGGTAAATTCCATGGGTGGATGGATAACATGGGTAGATGAATACCATGGGTTGATGCCATTTTCCATTCGGATCATTCCTCCCTCCTTAAGAAGCAATGGTCCCCATTGCGTGAAGTTCCCTCCTGAGAAGCCTTTGTTGAATATGAAGAGCCACTAAAGAGAAGGGTTTTGTGTAGTTAACCCATAACTATGATGAACGAAGATCCAAAGATAGAGATACCTTATAATTCTTGTGACCAACTGTGATATTGACACTGTCCAACGTATAAAATGGACTTCGATGAAGTGTGGGTTTTTGGATGACCCAAAACCATGAAAAACAAAGATCCGAGGATAGAGATACCCTGTAATGCTTGTGACCAACTGTGTTACTAACAGTGTGCGGCCTAGAAAATGGACTTCGATGAGAAGGATTTTGTGTGGTTGACCCATAACCATGAATTTTTGATGAAGTAGCAAGTGCCTACATAGCTTGGGGTGGGAGGGCACGTCTCAAAAGGGAACCCGCTCCGAATGCTGCTCCATATTTAAAATGGGCATAACTCAGTCAGTATAACTCGGAATATTTAATATAACCTATTTTTGGAAATGGAATGATCATTCTGCATCTCCTTATGTTTTTGAAACTACTATCTGGATACTCTACACTCTCAGATTCGCGCTGGAACTGTCTCGCCATTACAAAATTTCTAAAAAAATAGTTGATTTTAAATCAATGATAACTCCCACATCCAGACTCTGATTCGACCGATTTTTTTTAACTTGGGTGATTTTTCAAGAGGAACTCAAATATATATCCATTCTTCTAAAATTTTTCACTGAAAATTGCGAAAAATGATAGGAGAGCCGCCGTCCATGAATTGTCGTCAGAAAAAATTTCTTCAACATTGTTGATTTTGAATCAGTGATCAAAGGGATCAAGATGTGCATGAGCTGACGAATCTGTTCCATACCCTGCGCACCAAGTTGGGTATCAAAGATTCAGAGAAACATCTATTGCTAAAGTATCGCAGTTGTTTGCATAGATACATTCAGGAGAAAATGGAGTTCCTCGACATCTCCTCTCTTGGTACGACATACCGGTATGCTGCCAAGATTGAGCAGAAATTCAAACAGAAGAAGTGAGACTTTGGATTTGTGAATCAAAAGCAAGGGAAAGGTTCTCCCAAACCGCAGAAGAAAGGACAGAGCCAAGGCATGGCGACTCAAGACAACCTGTCGAAGCCACAAGAAAATAACAACACCGCAAAGCCAAAGAATGACACAAGAAAGTGGTGTGAGTTCCATAAGAGCTCCACTCACAACACAAGTGAGTGTCAGGCCAAGCAGTTGCTGGTGGCCAAGATGCGGGCTTCTGAGTCAAATGCATGCTCTGACTCTGAATTAGAACCTGACAAGGGGAATGACAAAGGGAAACAGATTATTGATGCGGAGCCCAATGCCACTATTTCCACAACAAAGATCCAGAAGGAGGAAAAAGAAGATCCGAAGGAGGAGGAACGTCTCTTCCACTCCCAGATGTGGGTAAAGGGCTCCCCGGTACAGTTCATTGTCGACAATGGGAGCCAAAAGAACCTCATTTCAGCAGACGCCGTGAAGCGGTTGGGCTTGTCGACCACAACTCACCCACATCCATACACCATCGGGTGGCTTCACCAAGGACGAGATCTCCGTGTCAGCCAACAGTGCCGCCTTCCCTATAGCATCAAGCCCTTCACAGATGAGGTATTATGTGACGTTGCTCCTATTGATGTTTCTGATGTATTATTAGGACAACCATACTTGTGGAAGTGCCATGCTATGTATGAGTCTCGGCCTTGTGCTGTTATTGTTACTTTGGGAAATAAGTTGTACAGGATACCAGAGGTACCACCTTCTGCCACTATCTCTTTTGTTACTGCAAAAAAATGCAGTAAGCTCATTTCCCAAACCAGGAAATTCGTTTTCCTGATGATCCACCCCGAGGGCAAGAAGAAGACTGTGGCCACGACCTCCAGACAAGGCTCCTTAGCACGACAACAGCAAATGGATAAGGTTGTGGAGGAGTACGCGGACATTTTCACCTCACCCACAGGGGTTCCTCTGCATTGTCAGGTCAAGCACCCGATTGATTTGACCCCAGGTGCGCCGCTACCCAACGGATCGATCTATCGGCGCTTTGTTCTGGAGAACGATGAAATCAAGAGGTAGATTCAGGAGCTGCTATAGAAGGGTCACATCCGACCAAGTTCATCGCCCTGTGGGAGCCCAATCGTGTTGGTACAGAAGAAGGATGGGATGTGGAGACTCTGTATTGACTATCGGGCACTGAACAAGATCACTATCCAGAATAGGTACCGATCCCACGGATTGATGACCTTCTGGAACAACTCAAAGGTGCAAAATATTTCAGCAAGATTGACTTGAAGTCGGGGTATCACCAGGTACCGATTGAACCCTCCGATGTGTGGAAGACTGCCTTCAAAGCCAAGGAAGGCCTTTTCGAATGGCTAGTCATGCCTTTCAGGTTGAAGAATGATCCCGCAACCTTCATGAGGATGATGGACGACATCTTACGGCCATTCACCAACTCATTTTTAGTGGTGTACTTGGATGACATTCTGATCTTTAGCCAGACTTGGGAAGAGCACCTTCATCACATCCGACAAGTCCTCCAAACACTGCGGCAACACAAGTTGTGTGCCAATCTGGAGAAGTGCACTTTTGGCATGACCTAGGTTCAATATTTGGGATACATTATTGATGAAAGGGGGGTGCATGTGGATTCAGCCAAGATCTAAGTCATTCGGGATTGGCCAGCCCCAACTACTATAATAGAGCTTCACAGCTTTTTGGGTCTTACTAATTTCGACCAGAGGTTCGTGTTTTGATTCTCTCATATCACTTGGCCCTTGAGTCAAGTCACCAAGGGAGGAGCGAGAGAAAAATTATTTTGGTCGGAACCTCAACAGAAGGTATTCACAGAATTGAAAAATCACCTCTGTTCTGCCCCAGTGCTCACTTTACCAGACTTGCAACAGAAATTTGAGATCAAGACAGATGCCTTTGACTATGCTATTGGGGCAGTTATTACTCAACAGGGACATCCAGTGGCATATCACAGTGAGACATTGTCTGACACAGTTTGCAAGTATCCCACTTATGACAAAGAAATGTATTCCATTGTGCAAGCTTGTCGACAATGGAAGCATTACATTTTGGGGAAGGAAACAATCATCCACACAGACCACCGGCCCCTGCAGTTCATACAGACACAAGGGAAGTTGCAGAATGATCGCCATCAGAAGTGGTCCACATATCTGCAATAGTTTCATTTGGACATCAAGTACAAAAAGGGTAGCACCAATAATGTTGCAAACTGCCTCAGCCGACCACCGATTGTGGCGCTCACCACCGTGCTCAACTCTTGTGGGCATGAGACTTCTAATTTGCCGCTTCTCTATGAGAGTGACCCAGAATTCGGCCACACTTACAAGGCACTCTTGGGGGGTATGCAAGTTCCAAATTTTCACCTCTAAGATGTACTTTTATGTCACCTGGGACACCTTTGTGTTCCTTCAAGCGAGCGTGCCAAGATGATATGGGAAGCACTCTACAGTCGAGTCGCTGGGCATTTCGGGGTTGAGAAAACAGTAGCAATCTTGTAGAAGTATTTCTATTGGCCAAACCTTTGAAAGGATGTCGAGAAGCACATCAGATCCTGCACTGCTTGTGCCATTGCCAAACCAACCATCAAGAAGCAAGGCCTATATACTCCGATATATACCCCTAGTCGACCTTGGGAATCCATCTCCATGGATTACATTTCGGGCCTGCCTTCTACTAAGCAGGGAAATGACTGTGTTTTTGTGGTCGTCAATAGATTCTCGAAGATGGCCATCATGGTGGTCTACAAGAAGAATATCACAGTAGTAGCCACTGCTAAACTCTTCTTTGAACGAGTGTGGGTGCACTTGGGATCCCACAAGCCTATCATATCGATCGATACAGTTCCTCGCCATTTTGGTCCAAAATTTCTCCGTCAATGTTGGATACTAAGCTCACCAAGTCCATGCCTTTCCATCCCCAAACAAGGACATTACGATGAGGACGTCAACAATATTGTACACATTCCCGCGATACAATCTGTTAACTATACACATGGGACGAGAGCCTCCCATATGTACAACATAGTTATAATCTATTCTCCACATTTCAATCTAGTACATACCCCCTTTTAAGGTGGGCTTGGGACTTTAAGGTGGGCTTGGGATTCCAGCCACTATGTCCTATTGACGTAGCCATACCATTTGCAGCTGCTCAGGCCGATTCAGCTCATGTCCAGTCTGAAGTTGACAAAGAAAGTAGCTTCATCGATCGCATTCAACACATCTGCCAACAGGTTCATGATATATTGGACCAAGCCAATGCCAAGTACAAGAAATTCCATGATCAACATCGGGTGCCACACAACTTCCAAGTGGGCGACAAAGTATGGCTAAATTTGCAGAAGGAGTGCCTCACTGGACCCCACCAGAAGCTTCACCTGCTCCGATATGGGTCATACACCATCACCAAGGCTGTAGGAAACAATGCCTTCGAGCTCAGTATTCCACCATTCCTTGGTCTGCACCCAGTCTTCAATGTGGATCGCCTTCGTCCTTACTTCCCACCTCTACTGGACACCTCAGACATTGCATAACAACTCACATCAACAGAGTTAAACCCAGACTGCATGGAATAGGGCACCACAGATTGTATCATGGAAATGAAAATAAAGAGCACTCGCCAACAGAATATCCAACTGTATTGGGCTGTCAAAGTTGGCCAAGGCAAGTGGTTCACCAGGGACCAAGTTCAGCAGAAGTTTCCTCATCTCATGGAGGAACTCAATGCAATGGGGACCATTGCTTCCTAATCGAGGAGGAATGATCTAGGTGGATATTGGTGGCCACCCACCTATTCCACTTGGGGCCCCACCATTGTCTCTTTCAGTTTTTTAGTTTCAGCACAACTTACTATTTTTAGCAGTTTTTCGGGTCCTGAACTTCCGGAGCCTTTTTGAGGCCCTAAACGACATTTTTCTGGCATCGTGCCTCTAGTGAATATCATTCCTCGGATAGATATTTCTAATGATGTATCATGTGTGTCAAACGGAGATAGTATGCCAAAGTTACGTCCCTGGGAAGTTGAAACACCAATTTACCCAAACAGGGCCCATAGTTTTGGTGCTTCATCTCCTAGGGTTAGGTTTTTGGATGTTTAGGGTTCTCTCCATTGTTTTCTTAATAATAAATAGGCCCTGAAGCCTCATCAGAATCCCGCCAAAGTTCGTAGCCACCACATCTCTCCTCAGAGATAGCTACCAGTGCCCTAGCTAGTTTTATTTCCATTCTGTCTGTAAGCAAATTTCAGTTCTTTGATATTAATGAAATGAAGTGTTATTTCTGCTGCATCTCTGTATTTATGGTTATGTGCTTATTTTGTTGCATTCCTGCATAAATCCGGATCAGTTCATTTGCATATAGTTTTCATTTAGGAAATTCGAGATCGAAATTCGGTAAGGCCTTGAAATTGAAACACTAATTCAAGTTCAACTATAAAATCTATTGAATTAACCTAAGGAAACATTGGAACCTAACGCGAACATTTTAGTGGTCTAGGGTAGAGATGTGTTCTGACGTCTTTAAACCTAGTAATTGTCATTTGCCTTATGGCTTTAGACAATGCTAGTATGGACTTGTGCTCCCCATACCATCGAGTATATAAAGGGAGACCCCTATAGGTTCAAATACTTTATCCATAGGAAGCCGAGTCTACTGCCCTGTAACCATGGTACACCGAACACAACATTCGGGGAGACTACCTACACGTACATTAAGTCCTTGATCATTTCTCTTTCATTTGATCACCAAGGTGTATATGGAAGTTCACGGAAACTTGGTACACCCTCTTATTTAGATTACCTGAGTAGTCATTTTGATATTTTCGTGACTCCTTAAAAAGAGAAAATATCATCGAGCATTTTTTCTTTCACGCTCGTTTGAAATTGAAAGTGACTAGAGTAGTATTTTTTCTGTTTCTTGACTCTTAAAACATGAAACAAAAAAGTCTGGTTTCAATGTCGTAAAATTAATTACCCATGATCACATGCCCATTAAAAGTTTGTTACTTAGCTTGTTTTTGTTTTTCCTTAGACTTTGATCTTGAAGCCTTTATTTGGCTATCTCATTTTCCTTCTTGTGTTGAAATACTGTCACGGTGGCGGAACCTCCAGTTTCTTCATCTTCTTCACTGTCACCTAGTGGTAGTTCCTTTCCTAATGTTTCTTACAAAACCCCTTAGTCCACTAGGTCTGCCGAGTTTTTGTAGCCTATTCTCCTGACTATCTTGCCTCTCGCTACCCAATCTCCCCCTGAAGATTTATTTGAGTTCAATTGGCCTCCTCCAGGTGCTTGGTCTGGTTTTGGAGATGAGGAAGAATTTCGTCCTCTTACTTCAGGATCACCATTTATAGTTGTTGCTATACCTCCTAGTCCTCGTCGTCTCTTTGATGATCTTACGACTTCATCAGATATGGATTCTTCAAGTCCTATTGGCAGTGAAGGAATGCCTATTTCTACAGGGGAATATCAAGTTTTCCCAGAATATATCCCACATGTTTCTGTTCAATCTTCTCCTCAATCGGTATCACTTCCACCTGGTTATTTTACTTTGAGTTAGATTATTTCTAGTGTTGCGTCCATAGCACAATCCAGTACATCAACTCCCCCAAGGAGTTTGGTCCTCCCTTCGTTGGGACTACCACCTTCGACATTGAGTTCGTTGGTCACTGTTATGTCTATCCCAGTCCAACCTACCATCTGTGTGGCTTCGTCTACGCCAGTTGTTATGACTCAGTCGTCAAGATCTTTTCACACTCGCAGGTCTATATTTCTTAATCCCACGTGGCTCGTCAATCAGGTTCTGAGCAGATCACAAGCTCACGCTTCGGAGACTGCACCTGTTGGTGCGGCTACAACTACCCGTATGGTTTCTACCTATACTTTTGATCATAACATGTTGGACATTCACCGACGATATGTTCCTTCTGTGAATTCTCACTCTCCTGAGGCCATGTCTACTTCTAGTATGACTTCGACTGTCCCTATGATTCCTGGTGGCCTTACTTTTGAAGAGTATTTGTTGGTTGTTCAGCAACAGAACTCTCAGGGTTCTAAGCAACCCAGGCTTCTGTCAATCCTCCCCATTACTATGATGCTGTCAGTAACCCCATCTATTTGTTTCCTATCGATCCCAATCATGTTATCTATTTGACTCCAACAAATCCTTATCAGACCGTCACTCATCAAGGACATTTTTTACAGGGAAAACCCTCAGGCTTACAAGGACACAGCCCAGCAGGGAAAACCCTTTGGTCCTTAGGGACAACCTGACGGTCCGCAAGCTCAACCTTCAGTCCAACAAGGACAAACCTACGGTCCTTCAGGTCAGCCTCAACCAGGAACGTTGTATGTTGCTGGGGGGAAAATGTATCCACAACAGGGGAAACCTCTTGTACAATAGCAGAAGTCGTGCGTTTAGTATGGCGAAAACTTTGTGCAACCAGGACAACCCTACGGTCCTGCTCCAGGTCAACCTGGTTATCAGGGGCAACCTGGTCCATCTCAACCATCGGGCCAACCTATTCCAAAAGGGAAACCCGATGGCCCTCAATATCTAGGCCAACCTGATCCGCAGGGGCAACCTGCTCAATCAGCTCAGTAGCTGGTTCAACCTGTTCAACAGCTAGTTCAATCTGTTCAGCAGCCTGATCAACTTGCTCAGTAGTCGGTTCAACCTGTTTATCTGACTTAGCAAGGTCCTCCTGTTCAGCAGGGTCCACCTGTTCGGCAACCCGCTCAACCTACTCAACCTTAAGGTGCTTATTACCCCCAAGGTCAGTATCATCTGGTATATAATGAACCCCAAGGTTTCACTCATTACCCTCAAAATCAATCCTAGTTGGTGTATAATCAAACTCAAGGCCATGCTTACATTCCGCAACAAAATCCATATGTTGCTCAACAAGGACCTCAATGGTATGCTCAGAATCAGTATCCTGGTCCTCAACCCCAGTATCAACAGAATTATCAAGCCTATAGCCCCTATGGTTAGAATCCTCCAGGACAAAACATATAGGGGCATAATTTCGTGCAGACTGGGTGGAATGTTAACACAGATCCTTATCAAATACCTCTAATGCCTTTTAATCCTCAATTACCATTTATCGCTACGTTGGAACTGCCTGATGTGTCAAAGTTAACGAATGATCCAATTCTTCATATAACCCGTATTGGCCTCTAGTTCCGACTAAGATTCCTGGTGATTGTCCTAAGTTTGAGGGCAAGTCCGGAGAAGACCCCCAAGCACATGTTATGACTTACCACTTGTGGTGTTCTTATAACTCTTGGGTTGATGATTCCATCTGACTCTGTCTTTTCCAATGAACTCTTACTGGTGCTTCTACAAAGTGGTACATTGAGCTATCTCATGGCATCTTTCAAGACTTCAACTCTCTCGCCATGGCATTCCTTACGCATTTTCAGTTACCGGTTTGTTATGAGACTGGGACACACCTCCTCACATCCTTGAAACAGGACCGAGCTACTCATATCTCGGATCATATTCATGAATGGAGGTGCCGTTGTCACTTGATCAATTTTGAGATTATTGATCAGCTTCTGATTGATTGGCTCACTACCTCCTTTGTCAATCAGAGCACGAAATACATAGTTATGGGAGCATGTGTAACTGAGGAACAAGCCATTGTTCGTGCCCAATACCGTGATATTATGTACTCTCAGTCTGGCACATTGTACGATATCTTGCTTGATGCCCCTTGATGTGGAACTTCTGAAGCACTGGCAACCCCATCCGTCAACAATATTTTTGGTTCCGTGTCTGAGACTTCTTGGAAGTCTTCTCCTTCAAATCCTGGGAAGAAAAATTCTAATCCTTCCAATGATGCTGCTTCTCATCCCATTCCAAATACTGGTAAAACCTTGGAAGTCAATGCTGTCCAGGCTAATCTGGCGGACAAAACTTCCAAGGGAAAATAGAAGGGTAAAGGTAAGGCCAAAGAAGATACCCCGAAACCAGATTCTTCAAAACCTCGTGCTGATGATGGTTCACAGCGCAAGACGAAGTATCCTTGTTTGATTTGTGATGAAGAGCACTACACCAAGGACTATCCTTGACGGTTTGAAGTGAGCAGGTTTCTCAAAAGCACCCAGGGAACTACAGTTGTTCTTAAAGAACCTTTTCCATCTCAGCAGACCCAGATGGTAGATAAACCTCAGTCCTCTGCCCCATTTGGCTCTCAGGTGTTCATGATGAATGGCTATGCATCCATCTCTATTACTACTCGATTGAAAGATTATGTTGAATCACGTCAGGCAGCAGGAAAGGATATCGTTGATGGTCCTCCTCCTTCCTCTGCTTTTGGCCCCCTACAGATTGAAAGGCCCAGTGTTGAGCCCGTTGTACAACCACCTTCTAAAGGTGTACTCCGCAAGTCTTCTTACAATCCAAACGCCCATGCCGCTCAACATTACAGTATTGTTGAGGATTTGGATTAGGCACCATATACAATGTTTGCACTAGAAGTACTTCAAAGTTTTCTGTCTCAACGGAAACCTTTGTTATCTGCGATTGGCGGGGTTGATCGTGCTGATACTAGCCTTCTCGCTTTCGATTTAGAGAAATGTTTTCCACGATTTCCGCACCAAATTGCGCTCATTATACAAGTTGTCATTAATGGTCTCGATATCCATCGAGCAGCTGTGGACGAAGGTGCGTCTACCTGCATCATGTCATCTTCTTGCTGGAAAGCCATTGGTTCTCTGGCCTTCAATTCATCGCCAAATGCCCTTGAAGCATTTGATGGAAGCGAATCAAAAACTTTAGGTGTTCTTGCTAGTTTAATGATTACCTTGAAAGGTAAGATAGTCAATGTCGAGGTAGAAGTAGTTGATGCCAAGCTCAATTAAAATCTTCTCCTCAGTCTTAGTTGGACTCATGCCGTGTTGTGCATTATTTCCACTCTCATTCGTGTCCTAAAATTCTCGCACGAAGGAAATATTGTTACTGTTGATCAATTGTCATTCTTCACTTCTTCTTCTGAGAACAACGTTCCGTATGTGGATCAGATTCCTACTCCCTATGAGAGGGCAGGGCCGGGTATTTTTAAAGATCCTACCCTCATCGGTATTTTTCCCCTTCCTCCACCCAACACAGTTCAGATCAATATGATCTCTCGGTCTGGTGACCCATGGATCGTCCCTTCGCCTGAACAGGTCGATTCTTTTGGAGATTCGATGCCATTAAGTCCAATCGAGATTGACTATTGTGAACTTCTTGCAGCTTTGTATCCTTCGCCTTCTGATCATGCTCCAATGAGAATGTCTCTTGACGCTTATTCTCAATCCCCTTGGCTTGGCGATTCGAATTCGTCCGATCCCTTGAAAGAGATATTTCCCTCCAATGAAGCCATTGTGGAAACTATGTCTCTCGAGGATTTTCCGTGGCACAATAGTCATCATCGTTCCTCGTTCATGCCCGGCCTCGGGGCCATGTATACGTGTCTTGAGAGGTTTGTATCTCAGGTTCCTTCTCCTCCGCTTCAAATGCCTATTCTGACACATGAATTTTTTATAGAGGGTTGTTGTGCTCAATTTAGTGTTCCTAAATTGAGGTCATAAATTGTCAACCAGGGTTAGTAAACTGCTGAAGTGAGGTGCACTATATGTGCCTAGGTATCTGTTTCTCACTACGTTGTGTTTAGTGTTTTTATGATGTTTTCGGTTTTATGGTTTTATGTTAAAAAGGAGAAAGAAATAAGTGTTGGTAAAGAGAAGTGGATGGTTATACTAAAACAGAGAAAAACCTATCCTAAACTGTGTATGGCACTAAAGAACAGAAAATGAAAAGTTTGATAAGGACTCATAGCAAGGAAATAAATCTCAGCATGAACTTAATAACTCATAACATAAACTCATCCAATTCATTCATTAGAAATATGTTGGAATAGCTTGAGAAAAGGAAAAGTTTAATGCAATTGAGGTTCTCCTAAGTAAAAAATCATCTTACAATATTACAAAGAATCTCATCCATGGCTAGAAGTTTATTGGAACACAATTGGAAAAGATTATTTGTAGCACAATAAGATTTCTACTCTGAATTAACTTGTAATGCTAAGATTAGTCCATTCTGCAGCTCATCTTGTCACTACTAAGCCTCTTTTGAAAGTTAGATATTTTCTAAAATAGTTTTTGGGAAAAGGCTTATTTGTGAAATTGCAAAAGATTGCAGAACAATCAAGGCCTTAAACTGATATCACTAATTCTTGCCCCTATGATGATACATGAATAGAAAGTCAGAACAAGAGTATTTTGTAAAAAATTAAGGCCGTGAAATCTAATTTTGACAATTAGTACTACTTAAAGAAAAATGGATAACCCTAAACTAGAATTCAATTGATCAAACTTGGAACACATTGACCACAACTAAACTAGAATGCCATTAATCTAACTTGAAATACAGTGAAATGGAACTGAACTAAAATGCCACTAATCTAACTTGGAGTGCAGTGAACAGAGTTGGACTAGAGTGCCATTATCAAACTTGAAATATAGTGACAGAATAAAACTAGAGTGACATCTACCTCCGGAGTATTTCGCTGAACTAAAATGCAACTAATTCTATGAAATACTACAACCCTGTCTTGTTCAAGATGAGTGATATTTTGGAATAGTTTGTAAAAACAAGTCTGGCTGTATCATTCAATGCAAATGAGTATAAAACATAAATTTCAACAAAACGCAGTAAGCTTTGAAACACCACAGCTATGTATTATCCTGAGTTAGTGATATTTTGGAAGAGATTAATACGAACAAGACTAGCTGTAACAACTAATGTAATTGAGCACAAAAATGTAAAGTTCAGAAAGAAATGCAACTAACTCCTAAAATACTACAGTTGTACCTCATTCAATATTAGTGATATTTTGGAATAATTTGTAAGAACAAGACTAAACTGTAGCATCCAATACGAGTGAATATAAAACACAAAGTTCATAAGATTGATTAAACTAGGAATGAAACAAGACTAAGTTACTTATCTAAACCATATGAACAAAGCTTCTCAGGTAGCAGGGGCCCTCTACCACAAGATTAGCACGCAAATCTACTCAAGATTGACTCAGCTCTTGCAATAAAGTGATGCTTCTTTCATTAAAGGAGAAATTCTTAAAAACAAAGTATTACAGTCTTCTGAGATCTAGCAACAAAACAAAATCTAGCTAGCTGTTTCTCGGTCTCCCGAGTCATACTTATAACAAAATTACATAACTGTCTTTGAGATAAAATAGGAATAAATGTCTTTCCCAACTAAAATCAAACTAGAACTCTGGTGGTGGTCTCGTACTATGATTAAGGACATCTGTACAGTCCTTGTCCTATTAGAAGTCTATCTCCTAGTTTTGGTTTACCACGTGCATAACCACCTGTATAATTCCGCTCAAACATCGTGGAGAACAAGAAATGATGGGCGAGTGATGTGGAATACGACCATATGTGTTTTTCCTTGCAGTGACACCTGAAACCTACGTAAACATGAAGATAGCTGCAGAACAGACGACTGGCTACAGAATGCCTGCGTTCTGTAGCCGAGTCCAGTAAAAAATTACTGCAACAACAAAATCATGAAAACATAGCAAGTTAGTCATTATATACATTCTTAAAGTAATCCTAATCAATCCTATTGATAATTTAAGCCTATAATTGATGAGGGACAAAGGAAATGAAGTGAAATGTGGTGGAAAATAAGGACATCTTTGGGGCTCAACATACCCCCACTGCAAGGCTTTTGCATGTCCTCATGCAACTATTTCATGTACTCTGAGACCTCTGCTAGGACATCCAACCCTCTTCTTCTATTTTTCCTAACAGTCAGTGGCCTTCTGGGCTTCCTTATGACTAACTTGAACCTCAAATTTGTAAGTGTCGTGCTTAACCTTTTGTTTTTCTTCTTCATTTTTTCACTGGCCTTGTACAACTTTTTCATTTGTAGAGACAGAGTTGAATTCATATCACTTTTCAGCTTAACCTGCTCCTTCAAAATTTCATTCTCATTCCTGATATGCCTATTGAGTACTTCTAACTCATACTTATCTCTTCTTAGCACATCAATTTCATATTTTGGTGGGATAGGAGTTATGTCTCTACTTTCTGAAGCTCTCCTCTCTAATGGCTCAATATAATTGTAAATTTGTTGTTGTTCTGGGTCTATTTCTGGAGTTTCTTCATTCTGAATGTTTATGATCCCTGTTTTTCTAACCTTTGTCTTCTTTAGTATACCTCTAAGTCTGTGGATCTGTCTTGGTTGGGATGGCCCTTCTCCTCTGTCCTTGGCATATCTTCTTATTATTCTCTCCTTCTTAAGCTGCTTCTTAATTTGAGCCAATTTCTCAGAAATCATCTCTTCACTGTCCTCTTGTAATGATTTACCAGTTTCAACTTTGATAGCTTTGGAAATTTCCCTTCTCCTGCTTCTTCTTGTAGGTTTGCTTTCATGTGGAGATTCCTTGGGTTCTTCAAAGTGATTCCTCACTAGAAACTCATCCCAATTATCTCCCATTTTCCTCAAATGATGTTCAATTAAGATTTTGACTAAACCATGGTGATACAAGGTTGTTTCTATAAATTGAACCCTTTTTTGAACATTTGAGGCCATTCGTTTCAGACTATGAAGGAGGAAAAATGGAAAATTGATTTCTTCATCTAAGAAATGCATCATTAATCGAATATGATAAAAAAAGAGGGTACCAAATCTTGCTTCACAAGTGATAAATTTTTTCAAAATGAGAAAAAAATTCCTTCGTTTATTCTTCAGTGCCGAGCTAGGAATACCTTTCTTACAAATGGAAACATCCATACCTGGGGATTTGAGTATTTGCCTCCATGCTTCGTTATGAAATTCCCTATTTTTGAACCACATTTCTCCTTGCCTGGGTAATTCCATTGTTTCTGCAATGAAAGCCTCTGTAACAGTGAATTTAATATCTCCTATTTCGACCTCTGCTCCATTGAAGGATCGTGCAAATGTTTTAGTCACATCTTTGTGAAAACCGCTGAATTTTTCCAAAAATTGCAACCACCCAGCCTGCTATAGCATTTCTCTGATTTGTGGATAACCTTCCAAGTACTTGGTCCCAACCGGTTCGGTCCTCACTATGAGACCCATAACTTCTCTTTCCAATATTGAATTTACTGCTCTTCTATCCACTGTGAGAATGATTGTTAAAGAGTTGTTTTTCCCCACAGATGCTTCCTCTGTTTTATAGACTGGAATGGCTAAGAATTGTCTACGGAAAGAAATGATATGGAATGGTTATGAAACGAGTATAATGCGGTGAGGTGATTCATATGAGTTGAAAGCTATTACAGAAGAAAAGACCGCGGAGATATTTCGTGAGAAATTCAAAATCATCATTAAATACTTTGGCCTAGTGACGTGACTGATTAAATCACTTCAGTACTTAACCGTTAAGTTTTAAATGATGATCGGGTATGGCAATATGGAAGGGTTTTTGTCCAAATTTTTTATGATATGGTTGATAGGCATGATCAACACGACTAATTAAAATAACCTTTTTGAATCATACATGACTTAACTATGCTAAAATTTTCATGATCTGTCACCATAATAATTTCATAACTTTTACCTTTGCCTTTCCTTTGATTTTTTTATGGTTTTGATATGCCTTGTTCTCCTTTGAAAATCATTGATCTTCAGTCCTCATAACTTCTTTGATTTTGCTTGTTTTCTTGAATATGCAGGATCAATCTACTGCTAAATCAAGTGATTACTGGATAGTGCTTTCAGGATCTCTGGCTGCAGAATGTCTGACTGGTTGCAGAATGTCTGACTGATTGTAGAATGTACCTGTAGAAACCTTGAAACATGGGATGGAATGGGTTGAAGCATGAATGGAATATTGTATGAAATGAGTTAAAAATAGATAATGAAATATTGTGTAATGGAGTATGAGTGAAGTGAATAATGGAATGAAATGAATCACAATTATGAAGTGGAGTAAAATATGGAAAGTGACCTGCAACTTATGATCTGTATTATTCAATTGCAGAAAGAAATCGATCTTAAAACTCTGAGATGGAAATGAGGTGGACCATGGAATGAAATGAATGAAGTATGGATGAATGAGATGAAATGGAGTATGGATGAATGGAGTGAAATGGATCATAAGTGGAATGTGAATCACTTATGATTTTATGGTAGCTACTTGCAGAAAAATAAAAAACTTGAAAAGCTAAAGTGTCAAAAAGATTCTGATTTTCACTCTATGTTTTCTGTATAAACGTGCTAATCAGAGATTAGTTTTCATGTTTATACTTTTATTATTATTATTATTATTTTAAATATCTGACTTCAGAAAATTCAATTAAGTTGATGAAGAAGAAAAATTCTTCTTCATTAACTTCACATCACTATTTTCCTGGAATCTCTTGACAAATTCTTCTCTTGAAAGTGGCTTGTGATACAGCTTCAATCTATGACCATTCACAAGAAAAGTGACCTTCTCTTCATCTATTGTCCTGATTTTTATTGCTCCATTGTCAAAAATTCTTATAATTTCATATTGCCCAAGCCAATGTGTTTGGAATTTACCTTGAAAATCCTTGAACTTTGAATCAAAAAAGAGAGCCCAGTCACCTTATTTGAACTTATTTTCCTTGATGTACTTGTCATGCCATCTAGTCCTTTGCTGTTGGACTATACTTGTTTTCTGAACTGCATCTTGTCTGATCTCATCCAATTCATTAATCTGCTCCAATCTGTGCTTTTGTGCCTCTGTTAGATCAAGTCCTAGCTGAACTTCCATTTTGAAAGTTTGAATCTGGAACTCTATGGGAAACGAAACTTGCTTTCCATAAACAAGTTCATAAGGAGTATGGCCTGTTGTGCTTCTCCATGTAGTTCTATAGGCCCACAAGGCTTCAGGAAGCCTGTCTACCCAATCTCTTCTATGTAAATGGACAGTCTTTGTTAGGATCCCTTCAATGACCTTATTAGTAGATTCCACTTGACCATTTGCTTGTGGATGATAGGAAGTAGATTTTCTGTGTCTGATTTTGTACCTCTCCATCATTTTTTCCACTAGCCTTGATGCAAATTGAGCTCCTTGATCTGTAACAATTTCCCTTGGGACACCAAAACGAGTAAAAATATCTTCAAATAGAAAATTAACTACAGATGCTTCAGTAGCAGAAAGTAATGGCTTGGCCTCTACCCATTTGGTAACATAATCAGTGCAAACTAATATATATTTCTTTTGTCTTGATGGAGGACTAATAGGTCCTACAAAATCTAAAGCCTATTTTTCAAAAGGTTCAATATGTACCTGAGGTTGCAATGGAATCTCACCTGAAGGAGAAGGTTTCCCTACCCTTTGGAAACTGTCACACCTTTTGACATACTCTTTAGCATCTTTGAAAAGGGATGGCCAATAATATCCTAAATGAGGGATCTTATAAGCTGTTCTTTTATCAGCAAAGTGTCTGCCAAAAGGTTCATCATGACATGCTTTAAGGATCTCAGGCATCTCATCCTCCCGAACACATCTCCTAATGATAAAATCTGGACCTGTTTTGTATAACTCATTAGCAACCCATGAATATTTTGCACTGTCATAAATGATCTTTCTTTTGTCTCTTGCATTCATTAATGAAGGAAATTTCCCTGAAACTAAATAATTAGCAATGTCAGCAAACCAAGGAGTCTGAGTAGAAATTGCAAAAATATATTCATCAGGGAATTGATCTTCAACTAGGGTATTGTCTTGGATGTTTTGGAGTCTAGATAGGAAATCAGCTACTGTGTTTTGTTTTCTATGCCTATCTAGAATGGTAATTTTGAATTCTTCTAAAAGAAATAACCATCTTATGACTCTGCCATTAGTGATTGATTTGTTCATTAGATATCTAATTGCAGAGTGATCTGTGTGAACAAAAGTTTCATAGCCTGTTATATAGTGTCTGAATTTGTTTATGGCATGAACAACAGCTAAAAACTCTTTTTCAGTTACAGTATAGTTTAACTTTGAAGGAGTCAAATTTTTACTGGTATAATAGATGGCATAAGGAATCAGGTCTTTTTGTCCCAATACTGCTCCTAAAGCTGTATTTGAGGCATCTGTTGAAATATAAAAAGGTAACTTCCAGTTAGGTGCCCTTAAAATAGGTGCTTTAGAAATTTTTGTTTTCAGGGTCTCAAAGGCTAACTGGCAATCAGGATTCCACTTGAATTCAAAGTCCTTGGTAAGTAATTTGAAAAGTGGAGATGCTATCTTGGTGAAGTTTTCTATAAACCTTCGATAATATCCTGTAAATCCAAGAAAACTCCTAAGATATTTTTGACAACTTGGAATAGATAAGTTAGAGATGACTTCAACTTTTGACTCATCAACTCTAATCCCATCCCCTGAAATGGGATGTCCTAAAACAATTCCTTCAGTAAACATCATAAAACACTTCTCATGACTAAGTGAAATATTTGCTTCTTTACATCTTTTTAAAACTTTTTCCAAGTTTGTTAAGGCCTCTTCAAATGTGTTTCCATAAACTGTGAAATCATCCATATATACCTCTACACAATCATGTATTAGATCTGAAAAGATTCCTAGTACTGCCCTTTGAAATGTTGCAGGTGCATTGCATAATCCAAATGGAAATACTCGGTAAGCATAGGTACCCCAAGGACAGGTAAATGTGGTTTTGTCTTGATCTTCCAGTGCTACTTGGATTTGATTATAACCACTAAACCCATCTAAAAATGAGAAGTACTTCTTGCCAGCTAATGTATCTAACACCTGATCTATGAAAGGTAGGGGAAAATGATCTTTAAGAGTAGCTTTGTTTAATTCTCGGTAGTCAATACATACCCTCCATTTACCATTTTTCTTTGGTACAATTACCAAAGGAGAAACCCACTGACTATCTGAAATAGGATAGATAAAGTTGACATTCAACAATTTCTGCAATTCTTCTTTAACAATCTCCCTAAGATTTCGATTCATCCTTCTTTGAGGTTGTCTGATTGGTTTACAATTTTCCTCTATGTAGATGTGATGAGTGCAAGTCTTGGGGCTTATCCCTTTCATATCAGTGTACTCCCATGCATATGCAGAAGAATGTCTCTGTAAGATCTTGACTAGCTCTTCTTGTTGAGATTTCTCTAGGTTCTTGTTTATGTTTAAGGTTTTGCCTGGAAATATCTCAATTGTAGAGCTGCCAAATTTATCCATGGAATAGAGAGACATCCGTCTTGATGATAAAAACTCAATGTTGGATTCTTCTTGAAATTGTTCATGTTTGTATTCCGAAGAGGATTCAAAGTTTTCTAAGGTATTCAGAATTTGGCTATCTTCACTAATTTCTGAAATTGTGAAGAGAGGTTGTAAGTCTTCTTCATCCTCTATCCATTGAGTATCATCTAATTCTGTAATTGTTCTTGCTGGAGGATACAAGGTAAATTTCTTAGTTGAGCTACCATCAGAGATGTACATATCACCAGATCTACAACTAATGAAAGCATCATCTGTAGCTAACCAAGGTCTTCCTAATATAATAGGATGCCCTCCTAGATTATTCTTAGGAGTTAGAATCATAAAATCCACAGGATACTCTCAAGAATCTAGGGACACTGGAATGTCTTCTATTACCCCATCAGGTTTGATCACAGATCTGTCTGCTAATTGTAATAATGTGGGTGTAAAAACAAGATTAGGAAGTTTAAGTTTATCCATGATTTGTCTACTCATGATATTGATTGCTGCTCCTAAATCAATGAGTGTGTTTTGGATCTCAATTCCATTGATGTGAATTTTAACAACTGGATTTCCTGGGTCTAGATACTTTGGAATAGCAATCTTACCCATCATAATATTTGCTATTTTTCCTGCCAGTTGAATTTTCTTTGTCTCTCTTATTCTTTTTCCTGTTTTCTTCATGCTCAACTCCTTTATTGTCTTTGTTAAAATTGGAATTTCCTTGATGGCTTGTAATAATGGGATCTTAATACAAACATTTCTCAGCTCATCTAGGAAATCATAATTAGGCACCATAATTTGTTTTTCTACACCCCTATCAATTTGTAATCTTTCTGGAAAGGGAGGTGTAGAAGTGGATGTTGATGGCTGCTCTAATATAGGAGTTGAAATTATTAGTTCTTTTTGTTTTGATTTTTCAATGTTTGGGTCTTGGAAAGTTGTGTTCTCTTCAAGACTTCTATTTACCCGTAGAGAATCTTCCTCAGAATTGTCTTGCTCTTGTATGATTACAGAAGGTTTCCTCTTTTCAAGTATTCTTCCAGACCTAAGTTGAACATTACTAAGGTCTAAAGGAGTGATCAAATAAGTTGGAAACTGTTGGCCTTCTATCATGTATGTGTTATGAGGATTTTTATTATTGGGGTTTGGTATGGGTTGGGCAGGCAACTGATTTGTTTTCTGAGGAAATGGTAATGGAAGTGGTTGATTTTGATGTTGTGGATTTTGAGGATTTTGTTGAAAATTTTGTTGAGGAGGGAAATGTGGATATGGTGGATAGGATGGTGGATATTGGTAATACTGAGAGTATCTTCCATAGGGATTTTGTGCTCCTTCAGCCCAGGTTTGAGATTGATTTTGAAATTTGGGCCAAGGTTGCTGCCAAGAATTCCAATTTGGTGAGGGTTGATTATACAATTGGTCATGGAATCCTTGTGTTTGAGGTCCTTGCCAAGGCCTTCTAGAGACAAAATTGAGAGATTCTGTGGAATTTGTAGGAGTTTCTTCTTGAAAGACAGCTTTAAGACCAGGAAGTGAAGGACAAATCTTGGTCTCATGTTTTTCTGAACAAATTGCACAAGTCTCCACAACTTTTGCATCCAAAGGGAACTCTCTTAAGGCATTCTTCTTTCTACATTTGGGACAAAAGATTGCTAAGGCATCAGATTTAGCTTTTTGCTTGTTTTGTAACTTAAGGGTGTCTATCTGTTCACTAAGGCTCCCTAAGATATCAAATTTGAATTCATCAAGCATATGTCCTATTTCTTCCCTACTTACTGTCCCAGAAGCAGACTTACTTGCCCTTGCAAGAGCAGGGTCTCTTGGTCCTTTTACAGTTTTAGATTTCCCTCTTGAAAGGTTGATACATAATTCAGCTATTTCAGGTAATGTAAGCTGAGATGTATCCCCTTTTCCCATCATGTTAAGGATATCTAACCATTCATCCCTAATTTTCTTCAACAAAAGAGCTTTCAAAGTGTCTTGGTCTAGGTTTTCCATTTTTTCTCTTTTGATGTTGTAGTTAAATCTCTCCAACAAATCTTCCAGATTTTCATCTTCTTTTTGTAGCATTTTAAACACTTCATCCTTGTGGTTGAATGGCATATAGTAATCCAAATACCTCTCTAGAAATTCTTGCTTCATGTCTTCCCATGTCCTAATAGAACTGTTGATCAAACTCATAAACCACTTCAATGCTGCTCCTTTCAATGTTGAAGGAAATAGTTTAAGTTTTTGAGCATCTTGTAAGTAGTCATAGGTTATACATAGGACTTCAAATTCAAATAGGAAGGTTTCAGGATCTTCAGTTTTAAGTCCATAAAAGTTTGGAAGGACAGAGGGTGAAATTTTTTTCATAGTTGTATTGGTTTCTTCATCTACTATAGGAAACCCAAAAGAGCTTCCCATTTCTCTTCTACCTCTTCCTCTGCCTCCTTCTCCTTCTACACCTCTACCTCCTTCTCCTCTACCTCTACCTCTACCCGCTCCAAATAGTGTGTGTTCTCCATTAAAGACTCCTCCTCCCCTTTCTTCTGCCATAGTTGATTCTTCTGTGGAAGTTGAAAAGTTTAAGTCCCTAGCAGGGGTTTCAGAATATTCTTCTAAGACAAGTTCAGTGGGTAAAGTGGAAGGTCTTTCTAATGGAATATATGATCTTAAGTTCTCTGGAAGTCTAGGATCAGTAAAGGATGGAATTTGGGTTTGAGTTGGAGGTGTGCTGGCTCTTGGTCTTGGTGAAACAAGTGGTGTTCTAGGAATCAAGCTTTTGCTTCTTATGAATCTACCCCTTGAGTCTCTTTCTCTATGCATACCATTTTTTTTGGAAGGTAAGAAACAAGGCTACCTAGTTACACTTCCCCGACAACAGCGCCAAAATGTTGTGCTCAATTTAATGTTCCTAAATTGAGGTCATAAATTGTCAACCAGGGTTAGTAAACTGTTGAAGTGAGGTGCACTATATGTGCCTAGGTATCTGTTTCTCACTACGTTGTGTTTAGTGTTTTTCTGATGTTTTTGGTTTTATGGTTTTATCTTAAAAAGGAAAAATAACTAAGTGTTGGTAAAGAGAAGTGGATGGTTATACTAAAACAGAGAAAAACCTATCCTAAACTGTGTATGGCACTAAAGAATAGAAAATGAAAAGTTTGATAAGGACTCATAGCAAGGAAATAAATCTCAACATGAACTTAATAACTCATAACATAAACTCATCCAATTCATTTATTAGAAATATGTTGGAATAACTTGAGAAAAGGACAAGTTTAATGCAATTGAGGTTCTCCTAAGTAAACAATCATCTTACAATATTACAAAGAATCCCATCCATGGCTAGAAGTTTATTGTAACACAATTGGAAAAGATTATTTGTAGCACAATAAGATTTCTACTCTTGGGTGAAAATGTGAAGCTGGGTTACACTTTTTGCCCTTTTTTGAGAAAAAAATTTCATTTTTTCGGTTCTTCAACTTTCTGCAAACTACAATAATTTTTATTTTTAGAATTTCATTTTGCGATAAAAATAAAAGTTGTCGGAAATTTTGTTAGCTTTCTATTACTTATTTTTTGAAATTTGTTTATGCAGATTTGATATGTCAACTTAGCATTTCTTTGAGTGTGTGTTTCTTAACAATCAAAGGATTCATAAGAAGTCATGTTATGACGCAATGTTGAATTCATTGAAAATTTGTGTTTTTGAGAAAAAAAAATGTGTTACAACAATCTAGACAGAGTCTACTTTGGTGTCGTCATATTCACAAAGCCAATGGATGCATATCATAATTACTAGAATTTTTTGAACAGGTCCAATACAAAAAACTGCATATTTTGGATATGTTTCGCGACGAAACAAATTTCTTAACATATAAGTTATAAGCTAAAAATATAAAATATACCCATTAGAGACGACGGACCAATGTAATGCCCCATAATTTTTTCAATTTTTTTTACAATGTATTTTGGGAGATACAAAATTTTGATTTCACTGAATCACAATGACCCTCAGAAATTGTTTGCACCCATTTTATTAGAAAATTAATTAAAATTAGTAAACGTTTATGAAATTCCATAAAATTTATATTTCCTGAAAGTAGATTCAATTCTGAAAATGCTTGTCTTGGTTCTGATAGTTAATTAAAAACCTTTCATGGAGTTTAATCAGTCCAAAGTTGCAGAAATGTATTCAGAGCCTGGTTCTGCGTAACTGGTGACACGTTAGTTCGGGAACTAATTTTTGCGCCAACGGCTCATTAAGTCTAACAACTTAATAGTTTGGCTGAAATTTTAATCAAAGTTCAGCTGAAATTTTGTATAATTTTCCGTTGGCCGGAAAATTATGCAAAGCCCCTCCTAAAACTCATTTCGTGGCTATATAAATTGTCGTGAAATCATTCATAATTTTTGCACATTTCGCACTTTTCATCTGATTTTACAAAGGTCTTGGTTTGGGTTTAAAGAATTTTCTTGGAGGTTTGGGTTTAAGAGCATTTTTTGGAAGCGGACTGATTTTGCAAAAAATTGTTTTGGATTTAAAAATTTTCTTGGAGGACATTTCTTGGAGGCGGCCTGATTTTGCAAAAAAATGTTTTGGACTTAAGGAATTTTCTTGGACGTACATTGAAAGGAAGTTTCTTGGACGTATGTGATACATTTTTTTGGATGTTTTTTGTGCTTCATTTTTTTTTTAAGTATGGAGTTGGGCTTAATTTTGAAAAGACATTTTCTGGAAGTATTTTTTAAAGTGACGTTTTTTTTTTAAGTTAGAGGCATTTTTTGAAGTGACATTTTTTTAGAGTACATGTTTTGAGTTGAAGTAAATATTTTGAGTTTCGTTTCATTTTTATAAGACATTTTTTTTTCGAATTTTTTAAAGTGTGTGTTTTGGATTGGAGTATGTATTTTTTTCAAAAAATTTAAAATGATTTTTTTTTAAATTAAATCTTTTGTGATGTTTTTTCTAATTGAGTTATTGTCTAATTTTTTGAAGGAAAATTTTTGAACTTCAAACTCTATTATCATGGGAAATCGAAGGACTTGTGTGAGAAAATATGATTGAAAAAGAGACCCTGAGGAACGTAGAGAAGAAACGAGACAATCTTGCAAAAGGAAGTTAGAAGCCCTCTCAAATATTGAAGAGGAAAATCAACCTCAAGAAGAAATTGAAGCAGGTATGTAAATGTAAATATTATGATCTATTGATACATTTAAAATTTTCCTAGTGTAAAATGTGAAGCTTAATTTTTATTTGATGAACTAATTTGAAAAATATTTTTTTTAATGTAAACAGACAGAGATATTCCTCAAAACATTGATGATGAGATACAAAATTTTGAAAGAGAAAGTGAAAGAGATATTGAACCAATGATTGAAGATGGTGAAAATATTGAAATAAATCCACATAAAGAAATTGAATCACAAGGTATGTACATATATATATAATATATATTAAACACATGCACATATTATTGAAATTATAGATATATTTATTAATTTAGTTATTTATTGAATATGTACTATTTTTTCGAATATGTACAGATGAAATCACTGTCGATGACGAGATGTTAGAAAATATTGACACTCACACATATGGAGATAAAAAACCTGACCATGCTATACGATATCGTGTTAACAGCATTTTTGAAAAGTATTTCTTAAATGAGTGGGTGATAGTTCAAGCTGAAATGTTGAAAGGTCTCCTATCATTAAGGAAATTAAAAGAAGCTACGACACTACTGGGTATTCGAAAATCAACCAAAGATAAAAAAAAGTGAAGGAAGATGTGATAAAAAATATGAGTAGTGCTATAAATTCAATTAAGAGATCTAGAGAGAAAGATTTTTCAATTGTATGTGGAGGAATACAGATGGCAATGGTTTCATCAAGTACTAAAGAGAATCGTTTGGTAACATCTATGGCATGAGCACTGGGAACCTCGCGAAAAACTTTGCAAAAACATCAGAAATTTCGGCTGCAAATAGATATAAATGATGAACTCGCTTGTTGGAGAGCTATTTGTAGGAAACCATACAAATATAGACTTGGAGAACATGTTAAAAAAATAATATATGAATATTGGAAGAACAATTCACGTGTTTCGACAATTGTAAGGCATGTGATGCGAAGAAGAATAGTACGAAATCAGTACGAAGAACATGAAAAATATTTCTCGGAAACCACTTAGATAGAGTTATTAAACAATTTTAAAGAAGAGAATCATCAAATTCATGTTTCACTCAGTGCTTTTGTTCAACAAAAACCATGGTATGTAAAACCTATCACCGTATGCGACACTTGGTGTTGCCGTTATCATGTGGAATTTTAGTTATATTATGACACATTCCTTGATTTTGGTATAACATTATGGAAGGATTCACCTCCTCCTTCCACTATCCTTGATTTCATATCTCAAATTCTATGTGAAAGAGAAAGCAATGAACTATTTTACAAAAAGAAATGTGTTGGTGGTAAAAAATGCGATGATTGTGGAAATTTGACTAAATTTCAAAACAAATATCATATTGATATAAATGATCAATCATTGTCCAACTTGAAAGTGAAATGGAAGAGATATGAATATATCGATACATCGATTCAAGGTGCAAATAGTGTTAAAAGAATTGAATTACTAGAAGACAAAATTTTTCTGATAGAATTTTTGAGAAAGTTTGAGGCAGAAATTTACAAATACACCAAGCATTCCCATAAATCTCAATGGCAAGACTTGCAATTCAAAAAATCTCGTGAAGTTTTTCCACCAAGGACCATTTTGTCAGTGATTGATTTTGCAGAAAACTACACATTTGTTCCAAAAAAAGAAATTCAGAGTGAATACTATCATTCTGACCAAGTCTCCATGCTCATCCATATTCTATATAGACATGCTAAACAAAATGTCGATCATATAGAAATAATGAGTGAAAATCGACATATCATTAAAGAATATCACTTTTATATCAGTGACGATCGTACACATGATACATGTTTGTACAACATTGTTTTGGAAAAATTTATGATTCCTTGAAAAATCGTGGAATAACATTCAATGAACATTGGATATGGTCAGACGGATGCGCAGGTCAATTCAAATTTTCACGATCATTATTTTGGTTGTGTTGTCTTCATAAGAAAACCCGCATTAAACGTTGTTGGAATTTCTTTGAGACTGGCCATGGAAAAGGAGAACATGACAGTGCAAGAGCATGCATAAAATGAGCACTTTGACGATATCAAATGAACCACTCTGCAAGCCGACTTGTGAACGCTAAAGAAGTTGTTAAATGGTGCATCACTGCTCTAAGCCATGAGACTAACCCATCAAGGGAAGTGCGAAGGTACATTCAATTTAATTTATATTGGAAATCTAATTTTAAACATTGTACATTTATCGTGAAATGATTATCTTTGATTGTATTTTGATATTGATATTTACAAATTCTTCTTTTAATTTTCCAATAAAGGTTTTTCTGGCATATTGGGATCGAAGACGTAGATAGATCAATTGGAAGTGACGTTGAAACAATAAAAGGGACTCGAAAATTGCATTCAATTCAAACAAAGTCATCCAGAAATGTTTTTGCATTGGATAAAATAAAATATTCTTGTTTTTGTGATGTTTGCATAGACAACACAAAATCCAATGACATTTGTGAAATAAAAATGTATGTGAACGATTGGAAACATACAGAGCTAAATACAAAGGGAAAAATGTCTGTTGCAATGTTTGAAGAAATGCAATCAGAGGAAACTACAATATCATCTGATGGTGATCGAGTTTCTGATCTTGTTAGAGAAGGTAACATTCGAATTATTTTCTAATGATTTAAAGATCTAGAAATAAATTTAAATATGTATAATTTTGTTTTAAGTTTGTTTTATTGTGCAGGAGATGTTTTTGCTGTAATTACACCTATTGACAACGATGAAAATGTGAAGTATTATTTGATGCGTTGCACTGAACGAAAAATGAAATTATTACAAAACTATAATGATCACGGATTTCAATATGAGAGAGGGTCTATTATACCGAAAGGTTATTTTTTCAGACAAACTCATCAAAGTGGAGTCTTTTTTTACTTTGAAGAATATGAACCTAATTCCATAAGTTGTCAATATAGTCACTTGGTGTGTACATCACGCATAAAGTTGATAGAAGTTCAATCAAAGAAAAAATCGAAAATTAAGAGATGGAAAATGTCAAAATCCGATCATGAACAGATTATTGAAGATGGAATTCATTAGAATTTTTTTGATTGAATTGTCCAACAATTTATTCTCTTTGGAATAAATATGTTTTAAAACTTCCAATACTCAGCTAAAAATTGAGCTTCTTATGTTATTTGTGCAAGTGTTTGCACATGTACAAATTGTTTTAGTACATGCACGTGCTCTAGTATCAACTGAAAGTAGATTTTATATACATGTGCACTAATGAAAAATGTTACATGTATTGGATATATATATATATATATATATATGTTCTAGAATGAAATTAATTGTTCAAGTAGTTTTACTACATGTGCATTGATGAAAAATTATTTACGTACTCAATATATATGTTCTAGAATGCAATTAACTGGAACTAGTTTTTCTATGTGCATTGATGAAAAACAAGTTGGATTTTCTGGTAAAAAGTATCCACAATGTAAATAAATCATCCGCAGTATATTTTTGTACGAAGATTCCTTTCAGACAAGAGACTCGGAGCACTTCTCTGACTTTTGGTGGGATTTGACCCACATCTCTATTCCTGATTGAAAATCTAGTACAAAATTTGTTTGTCCAATGGTCGGATATGTTCAATGTGCATTGATGAAAAATGTTACTTGTATTGGATAGATATGTTCTAGAATGCAATTAATTGTTTCAAGTAGTTTTTCTATGTGCATTGATGAAAAACTAGTTGGATTTTCTGGTAAAAAGTATCCACAACGTAAATAAATCATCCGCAGTATAGTTTTGTACAAAGATTCCTTTCAGAAAAGAGACTTGGAGCACTTCTCCGACTTTTGGTGGGATTTGACCCACATCTCGATTCCTGATTGAAAATCTAGTACAAAATTTGTTTGTCCAATGGTCGGATATGTTCAATGTGCATTGACGAAAAATGTTACCTGTATTGGATAGATATGTTCTAGAATGCAATTAATTGTTCCAAATAGTTTTTCTATGTGCAAATTGATGAAAAACTAGTTGGATTTTCTCGTAAAAAGTTTCCACAATGTAAATAAATCAACAAGGCTACCTATTTGAGTGCATTAACGACATTGACCCAAATTCAACAAACATATATATATATGTACTAGACTTATACTTCCAATCAAAATTAAAGGGATAAGTTGTACGTATATCTACTTCTTTAAACTTCAACCATTCAAACAATACTACATGTAGAGAACAAAAGAAATCTTAAGATTCCAAATGTACTTCAACCATCCAAAATGGATTTGTGCAACATTACTTGACATGCCATGCCAATTATAGTGAACAACTATCCAATAGAAACATTTAATATTATATACCACATGTGCCAAATGTAGATTGAAACCATCCAAAACTTTAAAATTTTAAATTTTTTTTGATAATATATCGTGCAACATTAAAACATTAAATATCACATGCGAAATATAGATTGAAACCATTCAAAACTTGAGTTTTAAAAACTTTTTGATTATATATATCGTGCAACGTTACTTCACATGCCATGCCAATTATAGTTCAACTAGATCCAATAGAAACATTTAACATTATATACCACATGTGCCAAATGTAGATTGAAACCATCCAAAACGTAAGTTAAATTAAAAACCTTTTGATTATATATCGTGTAAAATTAAAAAATTAAACATTTAAAACATTAAATATCATATGTGCGAAATGTAGATTGAAACCATCCAAAACTTGAGTTTTAAAAACTTCACATGCCATGCCAATTATAATTCAACTATCCAATAAAAACATTTAACATTATATCACATTCCAAATGTAGATTGAAGCCATCCAAAACTTTTAACTTTTAATTTAACAAAAAATTATAGATCACAACATTACTTCACATGCCAAATGTACTCCAAGCATCCAAAACTTAAATTTTAAAAACAAAACAAATTATAACACATGTCATTACATAACATGCCAAATGTAGTTCAGATGACAACATTAATATATATATGACAATATTACTTCACATTCACATGCCAAAAGTACTAAAACCATCCAAAAATTAACTCTTTGAAACAAAACAAATTATATTAACAATGTAATAAAATATGTCCAAAAATTGTAGATCTCACAAGTATCAAACTGTATCAAGTTTAACAAATTTTAAGACCATCTAAATCTTGAAATCAAATCTACAAATCATGTCCATCAAATAGAGATGGATCTAGCGTCTTTCCTATCAGGGTCTCAATCCGCGCCCTATCATGTGAAGCATCATGGGAAACCTACATACACAATGCACATGTACTTGAACATTAAAATTTGATGTTTTAAAAATGAATGAGAATATATATATATAGAACTTCATGTAAAAAACAAAATATAACAAAAAAATCATGCAATACCTCATGAGGTTCCCTCTCCATTTGATGAACAAGTTCTCCCATAGGAACATCTGCAGTGGTAAACTATACAATATACATGTACAGTTATATATATATATATATATATTAAAAACTTTCAAATGAAAATGCACGTGTACATATATAAACTTATTTTCAATAATATTAAAAAAAGGAACTAAAGACAACTTTTTCAAATGTTGTGGATGTTCCTATCTCTGTCGCTAGAGTCCGCGGATTAAAGAAATCTTCTATAGGGACCTAAACTCAAAAAATTTTAAATAACGCAAAATATAGATCTCTCTCTCTCTATATATATATCTCAATTTTTAATGGAACTTTTTGAGGTGGAATATCTATATATATATATATATATAACTTTTAAACATAAATTTTAAACTTGTGAAAAATTGTCCATACTTGTGGCTCATCTCCCAAGGAAGTAGAAGGTACATCTCCCAAGGAAGAAGAAGGTACCGCGATCCCAAAAACATCGGACAGAATTGGTATCTGTTAAAACATTTTATCAAATTATATATACATACATGTACAAGTGTGCACAATTATTTATTTTAAAATCACTTAAAAAACACTAACATTTCCCAACATATCTTGATGGTTAGACCCATCTGCATTGTTTGAACCAGAGGTCCTAAACGTGATATTAACATTTTCGTCATGCATCATCTGTGAGAACTGCAAATGGTGTTTTAACATATAATCATACATTTTTGTTAGATTAATGTAAATACAAATAAATGTATACATGTACATACACATATATTTATTACAAATTGTACACATGTATATGTATGTTAAAATAATTTCAAACCCTAAGGTCATTAACAAATACCGTTCCGGTGCCCTCTTCTTCATGAAGAATTAGGTCTTGCAAACCATTGCGACAATTTTTTGCATATATTCGGAGATCGTCAACATTCATGTTGTCAATCTCCTCATCTGTACAATACACAAAATTGGCATGTGAATTTTCACGTGCTCTTTGTTGATTTAAACAAGCATCGACTCCACCCAATGCACTGCAAACATTGTTGATCATAACATCCCTTGCTTCTCGACTTATTTGAGAAGTCGCATCCATCTCTGACCGCTGAGTTTTGACACGAAAAGGTCGACTCACCAATGGCGGCTTAGGGCGAGGCAACTCCACATCTCACTTAACGCCCTTACGGTTATATAATCAACCTTTCCTTAGGCCAAAAAATTCTGACGGAAGGTCATTGTAGTTGGGTTTCATACCCAAAAAAAATTCTGCGTAAAACATTTGTGCAAAATAAACAGGAACCGCGTTGTTCCATGGGAGCCTTCCATAGGCCGTGTTAGACTCCTATACCAATAGGTGTCGTATTTCATGATTGACTTGATGAGCTATGTAATACGTTCATACCTTTCCTGGTTGCAAAGGTTTTCCATATTTTCAAAAAAAATAAAAAAATGTAAAGAGGGTATACCCTAAAAAAAAAATCAAAGGGTGAAAAAATAAAAATGGCCAAAAAAGTGAAAGAAAAATGAACCCCACAAAAAGAAAGGCCAAGGAACGTGTGCAAATCTAAATGCCACTACTTTTGTTCTAATGTAATAAACAAAATTGTGTGCAACTTGTATCTTATGCCACAATTTATGAATAGTCAAACAGTTTAAGCTTGGCTAGTTCATCTTTCAATTTCATGTTTTAGAGATAGAGAATAAAATCTGACCAAACTGTTTAAACTTGGCAGATAAGTAGATAGGTAGAGTAAATAAAGGAGCTCAACAATTTAATCTGAGCCCTTGGATGTAATAAGGTTAGAATTAGATAGATTTCCATATGTAAAAGAAAAAGTGTGATAAGGGTTTGCCAGTTTAAGTGGACCCTAATAAAGAAGAAAAAATGGTAGGGTAAAGTAGGTAGGGTAGGTAGATGATGTTGCAGAATTACATGTGATGATCAATGGCTTTAGATGTGTTAAATCTTTTACTTTCATCACAAGTGCAAAGGCAGGCAATACACTGGAAGAGTTTCGAAGCAAGACAAAGTCAAATTATTAACTTCCTCTCTCATTTTCCCTAAAGATTTTACCAATTTCCCCTAAGTGCTAAGGTATTTGAAAATTAAAGGGGCTCAAAGAATTTCCTTGACTTTTGGAGGGACCGGACCCTCGGCCCAATAATTGGAAAAACCTAAGTACTTAAAATCATTTATTATAACATTCATTCACCTCTAAATTTTTTTTTCCTAAGTAAAATCCTATTTTACTTAGGAAAATCTTGCAATATTCCATAAAAAAACCATTTCATGCAAGCATAAGTTAAATACATTATCCTAATGTTTTACACTTGGCACTTTAGCTCATTTGTCATATTAATTTCTAATTTATTATTTAAATCCCTATAAGAATAACCTTCTCCTATTATATATAACTCCTTTTTATAAATAACCCTAAAACCCATTTATTATAATTTTAGTCAAAGTATTTAATCCCCACATATTTAAAATACCCTCATTATACTCCCTTTGACTAAAATATATCGTTATATTATTCCCGCCCCCTATGTTAACTAAATTGTTTTGATTTAATTACTATATAATAAAAAATATATGAAAAAACCTTTAAGCATGTTTATATGTGTTTAAAACAAAAAATAACCCGAAGTTTAGTTTAAACTAACACTTCAAAGAAATAACCCCATCCCCTTGTATATTTCTCCCTTGCCCGACTCCCGAACCTGAGTTAAAATACTGATATATATTCCATACCCCAAGTCTCAACCTTGATTAAAACCCAGTTTGAAACATTTCCCGATCACTTTTCCGCATTTTAAAAAGGAATTAATTAACCCTCTTGGTTAATTAAGAACCTAACCCGCCAATCAAATCGCTCCCGATGTGATTAATTAAAAAATAAATTACATTGGGCCAACTCGTTATGTTTCTGTCATCTCGTAACCCCAACCACCGTTCGATCAACAAATCTCAGATCTACGGTTGATATCAATATCGCTAGCCATCCGCGTCCAAACGATAACGCGCGATGGCCAAGCGATTTTTTGGATCGTACAGCGCCACACGTCGTTCGTTGTATGGAATCGCTGCCCCTCTGCCCAAAAACACCTTTCCCAAAAAGCGGTGCGATCGCGTACAACTTACCGCCTCCCACTAACGACAAAATTTCACATCGTCAAGTCAGCGCCATCTGTCCACTGTTCATTCAAAGCTTACCTGCCAATATCAACCGTTTACGTGTTTAAACACAAACACCCTAGTGTTGCTCATTTTCACCTGATTGTGCAGTAAAACCCTTTGTAATCCAGCTGCACCACCTAAAGCCTCTGTTAACCAATTCGAGCATGGTTTACCTCCCAAAAATCATTCTAGATTCACTCCACAAACCTCTCAAAATCAAATGAAACCTTTTAGACCTCCTCTGCAAACCAATTCTTTCTTAACAATTCGTTTTGTTTTACAAGTGATCAGAAGACCACATCCTTGGATAAACAGTCTTAATACTAGTCATAAGACTTGTTTACTCCAAGAGTGTTATCAAATCTATTTAAATAGAGATGGAAGATAAAACATACAGTTGAAAGACAAGCAAAGGAAATAGGATATTAAACGATTTACTGTTGAAACAGACAGTAAAAACCTAAAACTACACATTGAAGGTAAAAGGACACAGTAAAGAACAGTCAAAGAGTATTAGGATTAAAGAGTATCATATTGAATACCAAGTCAAGTAAATCAGCTAGCGTGAAGATAAACAACAGAGAAGACAGTTACAAAACAGAACATACAAGTTCATGACAAAGTGAAGACAGATAAAAAATAGAGCGGTAAAAAGTAAATAGTGAAAGTAAACATGAAGATATTAAGGGTTAAACAAAGATGAAAATACTTTCACCAACATTGAATTTTATCTAAAGTGAAAGTAAAACAGTTAAAAGAACAAAAAGGTGAAAAGATGAAAAACACAACAAGAAGGAACATTTTTGCAGAAATTTCATGCTTTAGTCATTGTTTTGCAGAAACTATTGTGATCAATCCAAGATGAATTTTGAAACACTGAAGGAGGCTTATGTTCTTAAGAGGACCATATACGAAAACCTCTCTCACATTTCTAACAACTATTATGGTTTTGGAAATATTAAACAATGTTGGAAAGCACTTTTTGCAGAAAATTCCAGTTAAGTCATCATTTTTCAGAGAAGATTGTGGCCAATCCCAAATAAATCATACAAAAATGAAGGAGGTTTTTGTTCATAAGAGACCCATATACAAAAAAAAATCTCACTTTTTTCATAGTGATTTCAGAATCATAGATACATTCACATCTTTACAGGCTATTTTTCAGACTCTGTTTTACACATATTTTTGCAGAGCCTATTGTGCACAGATGGAGAGGAATTGTAGGAAACCGAAAGAGGTTTATCCCAAAAACATATTAATCCACAATAAACTATTTCACTTTTTACATATCTAGTATGGATTGAGAAATAAAAAGATATCATTAGACCCCAAGTTTGCAGAATTGTTGGAGCAAAATGCACAAAGAAAGGAAGTAGTTAGTGACTTGGATGCCTCATCATCAACTAAGAGTTGGATCAAATTCGAATTATCCTCTTTGTTATCACCTATCCATAAGAAATAGTGCCAAATAGATGCATTATTTTTAGTGTCTTTTACTTAAGTTCTATTTATGTAAAATAGTTGGAGAGATTTGTGAACCAATCTTGATATTTTTTCAAGATATTTTAGTTTAGAATTTGTATAAATACTCCCTCAATTGGAGTATTGAGGGTGGATTCTTATACTTTGCTGTACTATTTAATTTTTCAGAATAAAGTGTTGTTGAAGAAATTTATTTGTGGCTTGCTGGATGATGAATTGATGCTAGAGACTTTTTACAGGATTCATGTGTCAAACTACGGATCAATAAGTCATTTTTCTCTTGTGTTTTAAAGTTTTTATATCTGTTTATTATATCAATGTGTTTCATTTCTGAATAATTAATGAAAAGGAGTAAATCAGAAAGTGCTTAAGTGTAATCTGATTTTAATCATTGTTATTCTAAATGTTTTCTTCTAGACTAGTTTTAAACAGTGAATTCTTAATTGCTCCTATTTTACTAGTTTAAGCATCTTGATTATTTAGTAAAGAATACTTAAATTCTCTTTATTGATAATCACTCAATTTCCTTCTTTGAATGTGTTGAAAGATTCTTAATTTCCTTTCATCCATTTTAAATCCATTTCATTCTTTTAAGGTCTATAATTGTTTCCCTGTTTGATTGTCTTACCCTATAAAACCATCTTTTGTTGATAAACTTAATCCAGTGAATCCATCTTTTTTACTCCATAGCCCAATGGCCTGAACCACTCAATATTACCCTTAGCTATCGAATTCCACCACCCAAATTCAAACAAAACCCCTGGACTTTATAACTAGCCTAAATCTTCTAAAACAAAGCTAAATTTTACAGAGAGAGCCCTCTCTGGGTACAGATTGGCTAGATTTTGTACCTAAAATATTGGTTTGTGGTTACCTCGGACCCCTTTCCTCTTTCAACAAATTAAAGGAAAATCTGAGTGATAATAGGCCGCAAGGTGCCTATCATACAAAAAGCGAGCTATGTCTGGGTGCTTGAAATATTACACCTTCAACATTTTTCTTTTTGGCCCTTCCTTGAAATTGAACATTAACTTGGCCACATATTTTGTAACATTTTGTTTTAAAGCCTCCCATTTATTTGGACCCATTACTATTTCTTTTCTCTTTCTCATCACTTCTACAAATGTATCAGTCATTGGCCCAAGAGTTTTGTACACATTTACAATTTCACCCAATGAATGTGTAACTATTTCAAGGCTTTGTTGATTCTCAGCAGGTAGAGACAAAACCACGAGATCTCTCTGCAATTTTGCATGAAGTCTTTCACACCTTTGTAAGGTGCATTTCTCCATGTTTTTTTCCCATGGTATAACAGTAATTTTGGCCGGATAAGTTGTGCTGGTTAGACAACCTTCTTCTTGAGTGTAGCGGTTTGCCCTGCATCTATTTTGACTAGTAGTTGGAACATTTTCGGCCTCTGCATCAATATATATAAAATTTCGTATATTAGAAAAAACACATGTAAAAAAAGTTGTACAAATTTAATGAAAAAAATATTGAAATTGATGGCAACCTTGACGTTGTTGGTTAGCATCTTCTCCAACATGACCCTGTTGAGAACCAGACCCAGAACGACCCTGCTGAGAATCAAACTCAAATTGACCCTGCTGAGAACCAGCAGTCGTTGATTGGCCTTCGGGGGAATAAATATCACCCCCTTCACGCAACCTGCTACCACTCATTGATGGCCCTCTAAGTGGATTTGAACCACCACCAACCTCTCGAGATGAGAGAGAAGCTTCATAAACAAATATGAATTTATAATCAATTGAAAAATACATTCATGTGTACATATAAATACATATACATATTCATTGATTAAATTGTGTGAACCATACCACGACTGGTTGAACCATGAGCACGCTCCATGGATGGAGTAGAAACCCTTCTCCTCTTACCTCCTAAAAATTAAAAAATGAAACTTATTAACAACTAATTTAACTCACAAAGTTAATAAAAAATCAATTCCATATGTACACACATGTATGGAGATTTAAGATTATATTTAAATACCGTGAACATCCCCCGATCCCTGAACCTCCATATGGGATTTGACTGATCTTCGTCGTTCATCCTCCATGATATATATATCTATTGGTGGAAATTTACACAAAATAGATTTCAGAAAATCAATTTGTAATTTAGTGTACACAAATTATGTAGAACACAACTTTCAAAGCAATAATTGATGTGTGAAACTCAATTTAATCGAAAAAAAAATTATAAAAATGATAAGTTCACCAAATTGCGCTTTACATGGAGGGAGCAAACTTGGTATAAAATTTACCACTTATACACTTTGTTTTGTGGGAGAAATGACACATGTACACAGTTTACCCTAAAGTTGTTGTGTTTTATGGATATTAAAATGAAGAACTTCTATTTAGATCCATTCCAGAGATTGACTCTAGGGGCATTTACTAGATATGTCACCTTTCATAAAAGATGAGATCCAGAGGCTACCTGGCCCTTTACAGACTCTGCCTATAGAACTTGTAGAAGTAAACACTAGAGGCATTAACAATATCAAAGAATGTTTTCATGCTCAGACATGGGAATGTGTCTCATTCCCTACGCAGAAAAATAGTTCAAGGTAGTTAATCTTCATAGACATGTCATCAAGCAGGTCAATGTGATCATCCCCAACTTACTTTTCATGAAATTAGGCTTGGAATCCTCTACAACCTCGTGGATGGAGTTGAATTGGAACTAGGTCAAGGCCTTCACAAAATACATGCTAGTGAATAACACTTACTAGGTTATGCCAACAAATAAAGTGGGAGAAATGTTTTCTCCTCGAGGTTATCCAATTGGGTGTGTAATACCAACTTCACCCATTTCCTAATAGGTTTCTCTCTTAGGTTACAAAGTGTCTTAGGACATTAACTTCCATAGACCTCAATAGATTATTAGAGCTGGAATTCTATTTCTCAAGTGTGTAAGAGAAGAAATAATTCTTGTTTAGATTTTAACAATGGCTAAGATGGTCAAATTTTTATTTCGGAAAACAAATAAACTACATATGCAAGACTTCAATATTTAGATGCAATTTTTTTTTCAAATGCAAAAGTTAGTAGGATGTGCAATATCTATGCCACTTGCAAGAATATTTAGGGGATCTCTTTGCATAATGAGCAGGAAACAATTTATTGGTTCTCATACTCCTGAGTTGCTTTCTCTATGGAATCATAAAATTCTAGTAGAAGGCCAAGTCATGAATCTAATTTTGTTGATTGCTAAAGGTGAGAATCACCATAGCTAGTCCATGTAGTCCTCCACCACTACCCCAGATTGATAAGTTGTTAACAATTTTCCTCATTATTTCAAAGAATAAGAAGCTAACCAAATATTTTTATCATTTTAATGATGTTTGAATTTACATTATCACAATTTTTTAGGGAAATAATAATGGTTGTGGCCCATTCCTAATGACAAATAAGGTACCCCTTTAATTTCAGGGTTCGTCATGATAGTTAGTGAATTGTTTGGAAATCTATGAAACCCCCCTCACATTTTTCAATGAAGGTTCTATCTGAATGTTAGGGAGCTACACATTATAGAAATTCAATATGGTGTGCCAAAAACTTTATAGACATCCCAAAAACAGAAACCACCTATTATATGTCAATTAAATCTACATGGAACCAACAAGCAATATGGTAAAATATAGAATTATGAATCCCTTCAATTAGTAAAAAAAAAAAATATGAAGAAAGCACCCAGAGGACTAGAAATAACAATATAGTAGAGAAAAAGAATAGTATCTCAGCAGCATAATTGCAAGTCATAAATTAATATCATATATTCCAATTTCAACACTAAAAGCAAACTCAAAATAACATAAAAGAAGAGACAACATTATTTTACATGTAAGTAAACATTGTTAATGGAAATATGCAACATGGATTGGCATAATCATGCCTTTATCAATGAAATTTCATCAGACCATTGAAAAATTGTGCACTAACAATATTTAAGTAAGTTAAAGGAAAAAATTGACCTATATTGTACAGTTTATGGGACAGAAATTAATATGTAGAAATATTCACTTGGTTTTTATAATTGGGTAGAGGAATGACTTAAAATGACCTTGTATGTCTTATCGTTTTAGAGCTCAAATTTTTACGAAGGATTTAAGTATCCACATTTCAAGAATCACTCGAAGAGGTTGATAAAAAATATAGGAAGACAAAAAACTAACCAGTGGTGTAATAAATGGATTTCTTGGGAGGTAGATTGGCATACAGACTTTTGGTAGCTAGAAATTTTCCAAATAAGTGAATGCATTTGAAAACCAAACCTCTAGTTTATTTTGGTTTAGACAAGGTCTAGAATTTGAAAAGTGAATTCCCTCTTTCTTCCTCTTACATGTCCAATGATCGGAATCTGGATTGAGGGAAAAAATTTTCCAAAATAAAAATTTTGCATTTTATTTGTTGTACACATGAGTTTTTAAAAGCTAATTAACTCATAAATTTCTCACAAAATACACTTAAAGCTTGACACATAAACCCCTTCCCAATTAGCTAACTTTAGACGATCCTAAACACATTTTTATTTAACTAATGAAGGAGATAGCACAACAAAACTAGTTTTTCCATATTCAAATCAAGTTGGTATCAAAGTACAATTTAGCTCATTTTAGTCAAGGTTAGCTAGAAGAATAAGCTATTGGTTTTTGTATTTATGCAAGGAGATTTTAGTTTTGTGCAATTTTAAGTGTGTGAAGAGAAAGTAAATATTGAGAGCTCAGTTCTAAAATCACGACAAAGAATCTTTTTATGCATTACAACTGTGATGGAAGCTTCATCGAGTATCTCTTTTAATCAGTCTTCCTTAAAAAAATCTTTGATAAAGAGATGTTGCAGAAGCTCTACATCAGGAATGATATGGTGCAAGAGATGTATGAAGATAATAGGGAGAACATTATCCTTCAAGAGAAGTTGATTTCCAAGAATGAGGAGAAGCAAGAAATTCTTGAAAATATGCATGAGATGGAGACTCAAATCCATATTGCAAATGAAAACCAAGCAAGGATGCATGACATGGATATTCAACTCTATGATGCAAAGGAAGCCTTAGCCAAGTATGTGAATGAAAAAGAGGTATGCAATTCAAGTTTGTCTTCAATTTCCTCTCAAAGTGAATGTGTACGTGCTTTTGAGACACACACTAGAGGAATAAGGTCCAAATTTTTGATGAAAATGGGCTATGAAAGTAAAGGGTTAAAGGCAAACATGTACAAGGCATTTAGTTGAGCCAAATTTTGTTGAGGAAAGGCCTAATTATTTGGGTCTTGGTTATGGAAAACATGATGGAGAATGCTCCAAAGCCAAGGAGGCACATGAAGCTGTTCCAAGAAGGAATTTCATTTCGTGTTCATTACCTCAAGCTTGTGAAGTTTGTGTTTATGATGAATGGAAAAGTTTGACACCCACTTTGCAAGAAGATGTTAATAATCATGCAACTAATGAGAATGTAAAAGAAGAGGATGTTGAAAGCTCTAAAGTCATTGAATTCATTGCTAGTATTCCGAGGAGAGTGCTACCTCATCAAATTCACCTCCTCAAGAAGGTGACAAAGGTGAATGTTCAAGGTATAAATCTGCCTTTAATCAAATTGCTTTTGATTATGATAAACATCGTAAATATTCACATAAGATTTGGAAAAGTTTGCATGTTCCTTTTGTGGTTTGAATAATCATTAATGTTTATAGATGTTGGAAGAAGATATCCATGCACATGAAACTTTCTAAATAAATGAGGCAAAAAGTCAAAGGCCCATTAGAAAAGGAAAATGATGTTGAAAATAAGATGTAATTGTTTTGCACTCATTGCCATAAGAAAGGTCACCTTGTAGAAAAGTGTTGGACTTTGTATCCAACAAGTCATCCACGACATTTGAAGAAGGTGGAAAGAGATATTGACAAGAATGGAAAAGAGGATTCCATAATCGATGAGGGTCAGGATGATTCACATGATGATGAAGTGCAGCTGAAAGAAGCACCATTGAAATGGTTTGGTAAGGGATGGTTAGGTTTCTTATCCAATTAAGGCCTTGCATGTATTTTGATGTTTCATGAATTTCTTTGAAAATTCAAAGTATGGTGCATGTTGGATGAAGCAAGATGTTGAAAGTAGAGTTATGTTGACACACTTAGATGCAACAAATATGGAAATTTGTACATGCTATTATTTGACTTGAGAGTCAGTTGTTTGAAGAGGCATGTTTTGTCGACTTGTGTTTGGTTGATGGTTTTGCACACCAATATGTAAGAGTACATGGAGATATTCACATGATGTGAATTATTTTTCTTTGAAGGAGAAAAATGATATGTCAGCGAGCTATTTTTCTTGCATGATGTGTTTTTCAGTTTGATGGTTTGTTTGTGACAAGACGTCACAAGATTTTGGGAAGGTCCACTCTTGAGCGAGAGCCTCATGATTACAACCTAATCATGAGAATCAAATGGGAGTGCATCCTTATTTTGAAAACAAACCTCTAGATAGGATTCTAAGCTACCTAGGACTCAAACCATTATTTTTAAATTTGAAATATCATGGTGTGTTGTTTCAATGCCTAAATCCACAACCCTAACATAAATTGTTTTATTCTTTTGTTGCAGGATTTAGTTGGTTATATTAAAAGTCAGTTGAATTTAAAATTCTTGGATTAGTGGCATGAACCAAACATATTTTGTATTAAATGAGGAATTTCACTCTCCCAATCATTTCTAAATCACCCATATCACCAAGAAAACATGTTAAAAACTTACTTTGGTATGGGAAAGACCTGAGGTCCTTTGACTGTGCACATGTGGTGTGAAAAATTGAAATTGACAATGCAAAAAAGTGAAATTATGAATGAAACCATGAAAACAAAAAACCCAAAAGTGGTAAATGATTTATATAGACCTAATTAATTATTTACCAACATAAATTCTTCAACTTTTAGCAACTAAATGATAAGTAAAAAAAAAAAAATTGTAATTATGGTTCAAAAGTTACATAATCAAGTAAGAATCATTTTAAATTAATTCTATCTCATAAAAAGTATCCCTCCTAACTTCACAAATACTATCTCTTCCCATAAGGTTCACGACCTCCCTTCCTTAGCACACAAGACATAAATACAAATAATATTTCAATATGTTAATTCCTATTGAAACAAATGAAAAGTTGTATAGATGGTTTCAAATATTATAAGAAGGTTTTTGATATGGTTGAGAGAATGTGGAAAATAGAATCCATAAACAAATTATTTTTCAAAACGTATTACTTTCAAAGTATCAACAAGGAATGTACAAGGTATTGGAAATAATGTCATTGATGGCAAAGGCATTGGCAACAAAGGAGCACCTGAAAAAGTACCTAGGAAAAGAGAAAAGCAAGTTGTAGGAAAAAAAGGATAGCAGAGAGGAATAGTGGAAGAGTGCATTTACAGAGAACAATATCGGTCACGGAGCAGAGACAAGCAGTGAATTGAAGGAGACTTGTCCAAAAACAGGGTTGAATTGAATTGACGGATATTAGAGTCCCTGTGGATTTAATTCATGAATAAACATAAAGGAGAAAGGAAAATCTGTGTATGTTTGAGTTCTGGTGATACCTTGTTGAGTGGAGAATATCGAGCGTATTTTGACAGTTGATTGGTTCAATTCTCGTACAGTCTTGGACGGGTTCTGTATGTACAGGGAACATTATATATATATATATATATATATATATATATATATATATATATATATATATATCTCATTAACATAATCTCGGAGGAAAAAAAATTAAATCAAAGTTATACGGAACTTGGAGTACAGAGCGATTGGACGGTTGACCACTATTTAAAAATTGCGAGTGGATTTGCGAAAGCGGATTGCCCATATCGCACTGCTTTTGCGGGATAAGCGGTATTCAAGAAATTGGCTCCGATTCCATAGAACAAGTGACACGCGTCCTAGAAAACCGTCGTTGCTGTGCGCCATCGTACGTTAACGATCGGCCATCGCACGTTAACGTTTGGCATCGGAGGTCGAGCGATATGCATATGTGCTGTTGATCTTGGAGGCTCGCAATCTAACGGTGATCAAGCGATGGACTTGCACGAAGTTTCTTTTGGTACGGTGGGGTGCATATGTGGGCCAGGGGTAAAAGGTTTAATGAAATATTAAACTATTTGAAAGCGTTGGATATTGTTTATAAAATCCGAAGGGTTAATCATAAGGGATTAAAATGTTGTAAATATATTTATTTATCAATTGATAAATAAGTTAAAAATAAATAGAAACCCCGTGGGTCAAACCAATGGAGAAATACCATTAGCGGTTAAATGGTTTTTGACTCATGGTTTAATAAAGGCGAAAACTATATAAAGGGAAAAATATTATTATTCGAGCTGTGCATGTGTGAGGGTTGAAAAAGAAAATTCCTCTAAGGAATATCTGCATGAGAGAGCTATGTGTTTAACTGATAAATCTAAATCGATAATGCACCCATGAACGTATTGATCGAAAGATGATGAGCCTTAAGTCTATTCAACAGAAGAATTGACGAAGAACTGGCGCAAGTCTGCTGAAGAACATATATGATTCAGGCTTGATCCAGTGTAAAAATTAATGAAACGTGGTCTGCGGTTGTGCTGAGGGTTGAAGCCTTCAGAGAGGTGGTTGTAGCTCCCTTCCAGTAGTGGCTGGAAAACGAGAGCATGGGGTAGTAGCTCCCTTCCAGGAGAGGCTAGTAAACGAGAGAAGGTTGTAGCCTTCTGCAGGTGGGTGCCTGCGTGGTGGTATAAGTCTTCACCAGCACATATTGTAATAAGTTTTTCTCTATAATAAATATTGAAGACTGAGATTACATCAGCGGTGGTTTTCTCCCAAATTGGGTTTCCACCTTAAATCCTGGTGTTCATATGTGTTGTTTATGTTTGATGGTTTGTCCTGTTATTTTTGTTCATGCTTAATGCTTATTTGATGCAATGCTCTAATTAATGACATAATAAGTTATCTGGACATACATGTTGGATGTTGTACTGTAACATATGGTTTTAAAGGAAAGGAAAGAAAAATTGTTCAGCCCTAAATACTGATTCACCCCTCCCCTCTCAGTATTTTTCTCAACAATTGGTATCAGAGCAGGTCCTTCTGAAAAATCTTAGCCGCTAGAAGGAAGATCAAGCAAGACGAGCAATCAAGATGGAACAACATCTATCAAGCCTCCGCTCTTCAACGGAAACAATTTAATCTTCTGGAAAACAAGGATGAGATCCTATCTTCAGTCTCTAGGAGAAGAGGTATGGGCAATTGTTGAACAAGGTTATCAATATGCAACTACAGTACCAACAGATCCAATGGAAAGAAAGAATTATGAAACAAATGCAAAGGTGGTCAATGCTCTATTGGGAAGTCTAACTGAATCAGAATTTGTCAAAGTCATGCAGCTGAATACAGCAAAGGAAATATGGGACAAAATCATTCTAAGCTATGAAGGTGATGCAAAGGTAAAAAGTTCTAAGCTCCAAACTCTCAGAATTCAATATGAGAATCTAAAAATGCATAATGCGGAGAGCATTGCCAATTTATTTTTACGTCTTGATGATATTGTAAATCGTATGAGAAATCTGGGAGAAACAATAACTGAATCTATATTGGTTGAGAAAGTCTCAAGGTCACTAACAACAAAATTTGAGTCAAAAGTTTCTATTCTTGAATAAAAGCAGGATCTTCAAAACCTTACTGGGGTACAACTTCATGGCATACTAACTGCATATGAAATGAGAAGAGAAGGACCATCTAAAGTCAAAGAAGCAGTCTTTAGAACTTCTACAAAAGAGAAGGAAGTACAAAAAACAGAAGGATCAGGATATATCTCAGAAGACGATGAGATAAAATTTGTAAAGAAACTTCAACTTGGCACAGGACAGTTCAGAGGTAAGCTTCCTTTCAAATGTTTTGATTATGGAAGAGTTGGTCATTATGCTGCTAAATGTCCTTATAAAGAAACACATAAAAAGGGGAAGGAAGTAGAAAGAAGGAATAATAATCGTTTTAGCACTAGAAAGAGTTACTATACTCATGAAGACAATGATGGGTTATCTGATAGTGAGGAGGAATGCGAACAAGATCTTAGACTTCTCATGGCATTTGAAAACGAATCTAGAGAAGAAAAGGATACTTTTGAGGATGCTCTAGAAGACAGTGATTTTCTTGTCGAAAACAATAAACTTAAAATTTTCTTAGAAGAGAGTAAAATAACCATAAAAACTCTGAAAAATCAGCTTGAAGAAAAAGAGAGACACAATGAGGAATTGGAGTGTGAAGTAGTAGATCTAAGAAAAGAACTTGAGAAAGTAAAGATTCTGAATCTTAGATTTGCTAAAGGGTCTGAAACCTTAGATGAGATTATTAGGGTACAACACTCTCCTCTTATAAAGACAGGTCTTGGATATATTGGAGAATCTTCTCAGGCTTCAGCACTAAATTATCTAAAAGCAGTTACAGCTAGTTTACAACATGCTTCCACTCAGCAAGGGAATAAAGAATCTTTACAGGTAAAGCATGATCATCTCAATTCAAGGAACACTAACAGGAATGTCTTTCAAAGAAACACCAATCAATAGGTAAATTCATATAGAAGACCTTATGATCGCAGAAATTTCTTCTTCAATGGACAATGTTTCTCATGTCACAATTTTGGTCATAAAGTTGTTCAATGTGTAGCATATAAAACTATCATGACAAGAGAAGCAAGAAAGAAAAGCATTGATATTGAAACAAAGAAGAATACCTATAACAACTTTTCTCCTCTTCAAAATGAAGTTGAATGTGCTTATTGCAATAACTTTGGCCATGAAGAATCTGAATGCAGGAGCAAAGTTCAACCAAAAGAACATCTTCCTTCAAGCTCCAAAGTATGGAAAAAGAAGGAATTACAGGTTGAAAATTGTGGTATATATTTATTTGCAGAAGACGAAGAAAACCAATGGTACATTGATAATGGATGCTCAAGACACATGACAGGTGATAAAGACAAACTTCTTGCATATAAAGCTCTAGAAAAGGAAAAGAATGTTACATTTGGAAATGATACTCCTGCAATCATTAAGGGAAAAGGGTCTGTTTTTCTAAAAGAAAAGGTGAAAGCTAACGAAGTCATGTATGTGAATGGATTAAAGCATAACTTGTTAAGTGTAAGTCAAATGTGTGATCAAGGAACTAGAGTTGTATTTAGTTCAAAATATTGTGTGGTACGTGATCTCGATACAGGTAAAGCAATTATAAGAGGAAAAAGGACTCTAAACAACATGTATATATTAAATAACTGCAAAGAACAATGTTATTTGAGTAAATCTTCAGAAAATTGGCTATGGCATAGAAGGTTGGGGCATCTGATATTTTCTCAAATCAACAAATCAAGCAGACTTAAAGCTATTCGTGATCTTCCTAATATCACTCTACCTGGAAATATCATATGCAAATCTTGCCAATTCGGTAAGCAAACCAGAGTACAATTTAATGCCAAGGAAGGATCATCAAGTAAGCCTCTTGAACTTATTCATACTGACATATGTGGACCTATGAGGAAAAAGTCACCATGTGGTGAAGATTACTATATCTTATTCATTGATGATTTCTCTAGAATGTGTTGGATTGGACTGCTTAAACACAAAGATGAAGCATTTGAGAAATTTCAGATCTTCAAAGCACTATTTGAGAATGAATTAGATCTAAAAATCAAGTGTCTCAGATCTGATCGAGGAGGAGAATATACATCAGATGAATTCCTTGAATTTTGTGAACAACATGGCATAAAAGGATAGTTTTCTGTAGCTGGCACTCCACAACAAAATGGTGTTGCAGAAAGGATGAATAGAACAGTTCAACAAATGGCTAGAAGTATGCTTGATGATTCTGGAACACCTGACACATTTTGGGGAGAAGCAACACATACAGCAGTAAACATTCTCAACAAGGCACATGTTCATGTAAATAGTGATAAAACTCCATATGAACTCTGGTATGGTAGTCCTCCCACTATAAAGCATTTTAGAATTTTTGGAAGCAAATGTTTCATCAAGAATAATGATGAAAAACTTGGCAAGTTTGAACCTAGAGTAGATGAAGGAATATTTCTTGGTTACTCCTCTAGGAGTAGGGCATATAAATGCTACAATAAAAGACTTCGGAAGATTGTTGAATGTATTGATGTTGTTATTGATGAGTCTCTTGCAGCTCCAAAAGAAGAAAAGCAAACAACAGATGAAGATGATGATGACACATATCCTTCTACATCAAATAGTAATGATACAAACAGTGAACCCAGTGAAGAACCCAAAGATGGTTTGTCTGAAAAGGCTCCCTCCAGATATGTTCAAAAGAATCATCTAGAATCTCAAATTTTGGGAGAAAAGGGATCAGGTGTACAAACAAGAAGTACTCTTATGGGATCTTCTAGCAATCTGGCATTTCTGTCCACTATTGAACCTCACAGTGTTAGTCAGGCTAGCAAAAATGATTGTTGGATTCAAGCCATGAATGAAGAGCTTGATCAAATTTAAATAATCACACTTGGGAATTAATACCAAGATCTCATGACAAAAATGTCATTGGAACTAAATGGATATTCAAAAACAAGTTAAATGAGAATGGGGATGTTATAAGAAATAAAGCTAGACTTGTTTGCAAGGGGTATGCTCAACAAGAAGGTATAGAATTTGAAGAAACCTTTGCTCCTGTAGCCAGACTTGAAGCCATAAGAATGTTTCTTTCTTTTTCAATCTTCCAACAAATCAGAGTTTATCAAATGGATGTTAAATATGCTTTTCTCAATGGTGATCTATAAGAAGAATTTTATATAGAACAACCAAAAGGATTCATTTTGGGAAATGATGAAAAAATTGTTTGTAGACTTAAAAAGGCTCTATATGGTCTCAAAAAAGCTCCAAGGGCATGGTACTATCATCTTGACAAATATCTTCATCAACAAGGATTTTCAAAAGGGTCTGTTGATAGCAACTTATACACAAAAACTGAAAATGACAAACTATTGATTGTGGTTGTATATGTTGATGACATCATCTTTGGAAGTAATAAAGATTCTATGAGTCAGAAATTTTCTTCTGATATGCAACAAGAATTTGAAATGTCTTCTCTTGGGGAACTAACATTCTTTCTTGGCTTGCAAGTGCAACAAGAAACAGATGGCATATTCTTATCACAAGAAAAATACCTCAACCAAATCCTGAAGAAGTATGGCATGGAAGACTGCAAACCTATAAGTACACCAATGATAACCGTATGTAATCTTAGTTCTAATGATGATTCTCCCATGGTGAATCAACCTGAATACAGATCTATGATAGGAAGTCTACTTTATCTGACTGGGACAAGACCAGACATCATGCATGCAGTTGGGATTTTTGGACGATTCCAAGCTAATCCAAAAGAGTCTCATCTTCAGGCTGTGAAAATAATATTCAAATATCCACAAGGAACTAAAGACTTTGGACTATGGTATCCAAAGAATGCTGATCTTACTCTTCATGCATACACTGATGTAGATTGGGCTGGAAGTGTTGATGATCGGAAAAGCACTAGTGGTGGTGCATTCTATATGGGGCCTCGGTTAGTATCTTGGTTCAGCAAGAAGAAAAGATCTATTGCCTTATCTATAGCTGAAGCGGAATATGTGGCTATAGCATCATGTTGCACTCAACTTCTCTGGATGATGCAAACCTTACAAGACTTTCAAATCAAGTGTTCATCTCCTATCTCCATTATGTGTGACAATACAAGTGCCATCAGTATCTCAAAGAATCCTGTTATGCATTCCAAGACCAAGCACATTCCCATCAAATATCACTTCTTACGTGAACAAGTGCTTGAAAAAAAAGGTGAAATTGGAGTATGTTCCCTCCAAAGAACAAGTTGCTGATATATTTACCAAACCTCTACCCAGGGAAGCATTCGAATATCTCAGACAGAAACTAGAAGTAGTCTCTGCCATGCAGAGGATCAGGTCTACTTAAATACAGAAGATTAAATTGGTTGTGAAGTGTTGTTGGGCTTCTCTGAATGCTCAGGCTAAGGGGAAGCATTGGTCATATGAAAAGGGTGCATAGGCCAAAGGGGAGCATTGGTCAGAATGCATGGTTGGAATTCCAATTAATTGTTATAGTCTGATCTCATCTTTGATCTTGTTTGTATAAGTCATTTTTGTTATATTTGAAGATGCAGCATGATCTCAGGGGGAGCATGGTTCTGTTGGTACAACGGATATTGATCATCCCTTTTCCATTGATGTCAAAGGGGGAGGAAAAACAAAGAATGGTAGAAGGGTTCTATAAGACAAACAGAGGAAGAATATTGCCATAAATGCCAATGGGGGAGATTGTTGGAAATATTGTCATTGATGGCAAAGGCATTGGAAACAAAGGAGCATCTAAAACAGTACCTAGGAAAAGAGAAAAGCAAGTTGTAGAAAACAAAGGACAGCAGAGAGGAACAGAGGAAGAGTGCATTTACAGAGAACAATATCGATCACGGAGCAGAGACAAGCAGTGAATTGAAGGAGACTTGTCCAAAAACAGGGTTGAAATGAATTGATGGATATTAGAGTCCCTGTGGATTTAATTCATGAATAAACATAAAGGAGAAAGTAAAATCTATGTATGTTTGAGTTCTGGTGATACCCTGTTGAGTGGAGAATATCGAGCGTATTTTGACAATTGATTGGTTCAATTCTCGTACAGTCTTGGATGGGTTTTGTATGTATAGGGCACATTATATATATATATATATATATATATATATATATATATATATATATATATATATATATATATATATATATATATATATATATATATATATATATATAAAACATTAACATAATCTCGGAGGAAGAACATTTAAATCAAAGTTATACGGAACTTGGAGTATGGAGCGATTGGACGGTTGACCACTGTTTAAGAACCGCGAGCGGATTTGCGAAATCGGATTGCCCATATCGCACCGCTTTTGCAGGATAAGAGGTATTCAAGAGATTGTCTCCGATTCCATAGAATGAGTGACACGCGTCCTGTAAAAACCGTCGTTGTTGTGCGCCATCATACGTTAACGATCAACCATCGCACGTTAACGTTCGGCATCGAAGGTCGAGCGATATGCATATGTGCCATTGATCTTGGAGGCTCGCAATCTAACGGTGATCAAGCCATGGACTTGCGCAAAGTTTATTTTGGTACGGTGGGGCGCATATGTGGGCCAGGTGTAAAAGGTTTAATGAAATATTAAACTATTTGAAAGCATTGGATATTGTTTATAAAATTCGAAGGGTTAATCATAAGGGATTAAAATGTTGTAAATATATTTATTTATCAATTGATAAATAATTTAAAAATAAATAGAAACCCCGTGGGCCAAACCAATGGAGAAATACCATTAGCGGTTAAATGGTTTTTGACTCATGGTTTAATAAAGGCGAAAACTATATAAAGGTAAAAAGATTATTATTCGAGGTGTGCATGTGTGAGGGTTGAAAAAGAAAATTCCTCTAAGGAATATCTGCATGAGCGAGCTACGTGCTTAACTGATAAATCTAAATCAATAATGCACCCATTAACGTATTGATCGAAAGATGATGAGCCTTAAGTATATTCAACAGAAGAATTGATGAAGAACTGGCGCAAGTCTGCTGAAGAACATATATGATTCGGGCTTGATCTAGTGTGAAAATTAATGAAACGTGGTCCGCAGTTGTGCTGAGTGTTGAAGCCTTCAGAGAGGGGGTTGTAGCTCCCTTCCAGTAGTAGCTGGCAAATGAGAGCAGGGGGTAGTAGCTCCCTTCCAGGAGAGGCTGGTAAACGAGAGAAGGTTGTAGCCTTTTGCAGGTGGGTGCCTGCGTGCTGGTATAAGTCTGCACCAGCACATATTGTAATAATTTTTTCTCTATAATAAATATTGAAGACTGAGATTACAGCAGCGGTGGTTTTCTCCCGAATTGGGTTTCCACCTTAAATCTTGGTGTTCATATGTGTTGTTTATGTTTGATGGTTTGTCCTGTTATTTCTGTTCATGCTTACTGCTTATTTGATGCAATGCTCTAAGTAATGACATAATAAGTTATCTAGACATACATGTTGGATGTTGTACTGTAACATATCATTTTAAAGGAAAGAAAAGAAAAATTGTTCAGCCCTAAATACTGATTCACCCCTTCCCTCTCAGTATTTTTCTCAACACAAGGGTGTTCAATGAATTAACACTACTTAAATTCCATGATGTACATATTTCTTACTCATAATTTTAACAAATTATTAAATAATGATCTAGATTGGATAATTATATTATTTGTCATATATTGTGATGCTTATAGAGTGAAAAAACATAAAGAATCAACTTGTAGGGTCATTTTAATGGTGGGTGGAGAATTTGGGTCTAAAACCTTTTGGAGTCATTTTGAGGTATTAAATGACATTTCTTGGGGTCAAACGATTATCCCTTGTGATAACCTTGACCATTGTTCTACACTTTTAAAGACATATCCAATGGTGCAAGAAAAACATCAAATGAAGGTCATTCAAAATTTATGCCTTTAGTAAGTTGACCTATCATGTTGACCACCATAGTACAAGAGAATGTCATTTTAGCCCCATTACTCATGTATAGAAAGCTAGCTACATGTGGAATTTTAACAAGACTCTAAAAGGTCTAAAATCACATTTACCTCGTTAATGGTTGACGAAGTCAAATCTTACACCTAGTTGGCTATCATGCTATGTTAAATGCTTGGCCACTAGGAGGAATAAGAGTTCCATTTTGTGTTATTGTATTTTGTTCCATAGTTGAAAATAAAACTAGGAGTGTGAAGTTAGAGAGAAAACTGTATGAAGTTAAGTTTTTATAGCAACCTTACACGCCAAAAGTCTTAGCTAACTCTAGAGAGATTACCTCTTTCTTTGTACTTACATATTTTCCATACCAGAAAAGAGAGAGTAGAGCATGTTTACATTTTAGTGTTGTTTTTCTCCCATAAGGATTTCCTAGGGAAAAATGAGTAGAGCATCATTACTTTTTAGGGTTTCTTGTCTCCCATAAGAATTTCCTAGGAAAATAATTGTGTTGATTGTCTAGATATGTATGTGTGTGTTTCATTATGTTCTCTATTTCTTACATTGTGTTTCATTATGTTTTCTATTTCTTACATTTGATTGTTTTATTCATTTAAATATAAATTTAGTTATTAAGAGATCTAAAACTTAAATACAAATTAATCTTCATTATATAGATTTCACTTATTTTATCAAATTTGTTGTGAGAAACTATTTCATTATAATAACTATAAAACTTGACTATAAAATAACAAAATTTTGTATTGATAAACATCTACACTTCTCCAACCTAAAATATATATATATATAACTTTTAGATACATTTAGACATGTGTTTTATTTTGGGCGTTCAAGTCCAGTTTGTAAGCAATAACCTAACACTTTGGGAGTTCAAGTCCACTTTGTAAGAAATAACCTAACACTTTGGAAGTTCAAAGCAGGTTTGTAACCTACCATTTTGTATTAGGTTATGCTAAATACTTTAGAAAATAGAAGTTTCATTATCACTTGAGGTTATTCATTATTCTAAGTACAAATATGAATCTATGACTAATTATGGCATTATTCTTACTTTTTAGTTTATACATCTAATTTGATATTTTAAAATGTACTATGTCCCATTTTGGTTTTTTTTCTTTTTTCTTTCAAGATTTTGACCAAACTGAAGAATTAGTGAATGAGATCAGTTGCATATACAAGACATATATTGTAATACTTTTGTTTTGATTCTCATATTTTGTAGAGACAAGTCTAGCTGAATTGTGAAAGATCTATGTAATTGTACTTTCTTTTATAATAAATAAGAAATAATGTTTTTGAACTATTTGAAAAAAAAACTAACACTTCTTGTATTAGGTTTTATGAAATTATTGAAATAATGAAGTCTATTGCAGCAACACCGGTTATTGCAGCAGACTGAAAAAACAACTAGAAATAATCCAATAAACAACTAAAAAAACAATCTGAAGCATAAAGACTCAATGCAATTGAATGCAACTAAGATCATTATCACCATTCATGAATGGGATAATCACAGGTTCCTCAAACAAACAACAAAGAGGGTCAAACAAGCTTAAAGAATATCCTGCATCGAGATCAAAGTAGTACTTTTGTTTTGATTCTCATATTTTGTAGAGACAAGTCCAGCTGAACTGTGAAAGATCTATGTAATTGTACTTTCTTTTCTAATAAATAAGAAATACTGTATTTTCTATTTGAAAAAAAAAAACTAACAATTCTTGTATTAGGTTTTCTGAAATTATTGAAATAATGAAGCTTATTGCAGCAGCACCAGTTAATGGTGTTCAGCAGCAACACCGGTTATGTGGAATTTTTAAACTAAAAAAACAACTAGATATAAACCAATAAACAACTAAAAAAACAATTTGAAGCATAAAGACTCAATGAAATTGAATGCAACTAAGATCATTATCACCATTTGTGAATGGGATAATCATAGGTTCCTCAAACAAACAACAAAACAGGTATGTTGGGCTTGGGGAGGGTACAAATAAATCAGCATAACTACTAAGCCTCAAGATTCTCCTGATGTTCGCTATGGAGAAAGGTTGCAGGAAGATTAACTTCTATGGGGACTCAATGAATGTGATAAATTGGATCAATGGTATACAGCAGTGTAGAGTTCACCAACTACAAAACCTGTTACTCTCTATCCAGGAGATCCTTCTTTCTTATGATTCTTTCTCCTGTCAGCATATATATAGAGAAAATAATGATTAGGCTGATCGGGCTTCCAAGAGGGGGCTTCAGCAGGCTGTGGGTATCTGGAGGATTAGAGAACATAAGGATGGCGATACTACATAATATTTTCATCCATCCTTATTCAATTGATATGCCTCTGTTTTTTTTCAAGTTGGCATGCCTTTGTTAATGTCTAAAGGCTGCTTACTCTTGGTGCGTTTTTTCCTTAAAACTGATGTTCGAAGTTGGATGCAGTTTTCGTTGACCTCTATTGGGCTATTCTTGCTCGGCGGGCTGCTGCAGTAGACTTGTATTAAATTTTTTCTGATATACTTGGATATAGGGACAATCCCCTGGGTGGTGGGTTCTTAATGGTTTTTCTCATGCGTTTATCTGTTGGAGCCTCCATAAGGCAATTTTTGATTGGGCTGTGCCATGGAAGGTCTTGGTATCGATCCTTGCGATCGATAGATCAACATACTTCAGGAGTTTTTTATCAGACTTCTTCTAGGACTGTTTAAAATGTTGACAACAGTAGACCTATTTTTTATGAACTTTCTGCCAAGTTCAGGTTTTACATTTGATTTTACATGTTTTCACTATTACCCTATGGGTGCCTACAAACTTTCAGGTTTGCCTTCTTGATCATTTTTATTTGTGATTCTCTATGTAATTTTGTACTCACTTGCAGTAATGAAATTACGCTTTTTTCTCGAGGAAAAAAAAAACAACAAAACGAGTCAAACAAGCTTAAATATTATCCTGCATCGAGATCAAAGTAACAAGATTTGAAATTTCGTTTGACAACTATGCAATTAAAATAAGCCAATATAATTCAAATTTTAATTAACTAATGATTAATTCAAATAAAAAGTCGGTTGGGACATTCATTTGATAGAATTCCTATAACAAATCATGTTCCAAATGAAATAACATTAACAACTGGAGATAAAAAAAGGAAGAAACCAAAAAAAAAAAACAAAAAATACAAAACTCACAAATTTGAAATCCATCCTTTTCCTGAAATTCCCAAACTTGATACAATACTGGCATTGTTAATTAATCAAGTATGCTAGTAACAGAATGCAAGGTAGGGGGCTAAATTTTTTTTGGGACTTCAAGGAATGCATCTTCCCTAAAGACACATCATCCTTGAAGTCTCCTGAGTCTTTGCCCTTGGTAAAAACTCCTCTGCTGATTCCCATTATAAAGCCTCTCTATTGTGACAAGTTGTGTTTTCAAAGGCCTTCATTTGCCTTTAAACCCCTGCAGAACCCCCCATTTTGACCCTTGTTTCTCCTTTGTCAAATTCCCCTCTAATCCCCAAAATCCTCCCAAAAATCCCCTTTAAACCACGCATCCACCCTTGGTTCAGCCAAGAGACCCCTTTATCTCTCTATCGTTACCCATCTTGGCTTTTAATTTCATTTGAAATAGGCCAAAACCCACATTTTCTATGTAATTGGGCCTTAGCCCCTTTTGGCCAGCCCCCTTGGCTTTTCTTCCACCTTGTGACCTGGGTGCCGAAACCAGGCGCTAACCAAAAAAATGCTTATCTCAATTGGTACCGGAGGCAATATCAACCGTCGATCGACGCAGATCGGGCAGTCCGTGTTAACTCTGCAGTGCCCGTGGTCTACCCCATCATTCCCCTCCGATAGCCTTTCAGTCGTTCATATAACCACAGATCAATGGTCCGTTGTACATCCGTCCTGGTGGTCCCCGCCGCAAACACTGTACATAAACCACTCGGTTTCTATCGCACCACATTTTATAGGAAGGCTGTTTTTTCCCATTGCCCAGCGATTCCACTGATCAAACGACGCGTGTCAGGCACACTATTTCAAAATCGCTATCCCATCGCATGTTATCGTTCGGTACAGGACGCGGAGCGATATCGCTTTCAGCCGTCCAATCTGTAATCACCCAACCAACAGTTGTTGTTCTACATAGATGTGCACGAGTTAACCCATGGCAATCGTACCCCTGGTCCATAGTCCATCGCCCTACGACATGCTTTCCACCGTCGATCTCCTCCGAGATCAGATGATCCAGATTGAATTGCCCCACCGTTGACCACCCTGCCATTGCCCGGTCTTGCCACGTCACCCCCATGTGTATCCACCGTACATCCACCCATCCCATTATATATATTTGTTCAAAGGTCGAGTTTGTTAAGGTTTTTCATTTAAATTTCCTCTGCGCTCCGCCAACCTTCACCAAGGCTTCCCTCCATCATTCCTCTACATTTTTCTGCCATTTCACCATCCGCACGACCATTTTCATCATCCGCACTACATCCATTACCCCCATTCATGGATTTCATAACAAGTTTTCTATTTTGGAGGGTTTTGAGGTGGTGAAATCCACCATGATTTGCACCCACTGTCACAGTGACAGAAAACACATGAAAATACCATGTGCAGAGGCAGAGATCATGAAGAAAACCCGAGGAGGTCCTACGATAAGAATTGCATTAAAGGAATAGGGTTTGGACTCTGTGGAAACGTCTTAACATCATTAGCACACAAATTTTACAGTCAGAGATATAAATGGAGCAGCAGAGAGTTTGAGGCACGAAAATGAAAATCTTTGAGCCTTATGTTGTGGTTTAGAGGAAAAGTACCAGGTAGAAGATCCAACACGAAAAAAACCGTATCATCAGGGTTTTCATAGCAGCAGAATGTTTTTCTCCATAAAGGACGAAGTGCCAATGCAACTTTTACTCTACACCGTGTTCCTAAAGAAATTTCCACCTTGACAAGAGTCTGAAGCTACCAGATCATTTTTTTCATAAGTATGGCAGAATTCTTAATCATTCATTTATCTTTTGTTTATTCACCAATAGTACCACAGAGTCTTGCAGCCAAAGTACACCGGAGACATACCAGAAGTAAATGGAAGCTTGGAGAAGACCACTCTTTCACCTAAAGAGTGCCAGAAATAAATGCACAGGGTTTAAACAGAATGGGCTTTGGCCCTCCTTCTTTTCTGAGTTTAATGCTGCATTTAGTGTTTCACCTACCTTCTCCGCTCCACTGGAGCTATAAATTCATGAAGAAACTCATTGTAAAGGTTGCTGATCAGTTATCAGAGAATTGTAAGTTGTTTCTTTTGAGACACAGTCTCTGTGTAAAGTTGTAAGATAGGCTGAGGAAGATGTTTTTAGATTGAGTATTCAGCTATTGGCAATGTTGTACTTGACTGGTATTTCTATTTAATATGACAAGCACATTTCTTTGGATCCTGATCTAAAGCAGCGGTGATGTTTCCTATCTCTTTGTTTTAATTCATTTCATTTCATTTCTGTTGGCTTGCATCAGAATATTGGCATAGGATTTACCCTTATTAGGTACCCTATGTTGCTGCTCTCCTTGCCTTTGATGTTTTTCTTCTGAATGTGTTATCTAAGAATTGATTTCAGTTGATTTAACCAGTGTAGTGGATGACATTTCCTGCTCTCTGATGTATGAATTAAATGTATCTGTTCTTAGATGTTTCTGGTTAATGATTTAGTTGGAAGATTTGGGAACACTGGGGATTAGAGTTAGCCCTGTCCACTAGGATCCTTGTGCGACCAGCTGATCTTTAACTTTGTGCCCTTAATTTGTGTTGTCTCATCCTCTCCTACCTTTCCATATTACACTATCATCTTTAAGATCCAATGTTTTAGATGACTAGCCCAATTGAAAGCCTGCCTATTGACTAGCAAGCAAATCCTTTCCTGACTTCATTTCCCAATGGTTTTGAATACTTCCTGGAACATTTCACCTCTGCCTTATCCCTCTTTACTCATCCTTATCTTACATTGAACCCTTACTTCCTGATAACCGACAACCAAACAAACAACCCCAAGCCTTATAACTAGCCTAACATCTTAACTTTGAGCTTCAAAGATATATACCTTTGACAATCATAGAGAGATCCCTCTCTGGACCCAGGAGGGCTAGATCCTTAGATCTAAAAGTGGTTTTATGTTGTCTCATATTTTGGCATTGCCAACCTTGCCAAAACATGGGAACCCCAACAAAAATGACTACAGAATCTCAAATAAAAGCTCCAAAAACTAAATCTTCTCCAAAATTGCAATGACATACACCATTTTCAGTAGACCATACCACGCGGATGGGAGGAGCAACATACCTGGTATTACAGTAGACCAAAAGCGCGGATGGGAGGAGCAAAAATGCGTGAACAAACAGACCAATAGTAGCAGCACAGAAAAAACGCGTGAACAAACAGACCGGTAAACAAATTAAGTTCGCGGGTGATTCATTTATACAAACTAGTTCGGCCGAACTCAAAGTTCGGCTGAACTTTTGTTGCCGGTTTTCCCATCTCCAGCAAAAATTCTGTTTGCCCACACCGTTAGTGTGCTGTCAATCTATACAGAATCACGAGTTCAGTCGAACTTTATAAAAATTTCGGCTGAAATATTGCCGAAAAAATTTTTCCGCCCCTGATTCTCACAAAAGTGTAACCCAGCTTATCGTTTCCGCCCTGTTGTTACTCCAGATGCTGCTACTCGATTTTGTTACTCCAGATGCTGCTACTCGATGTTGTTACTCCGGGTGCTGCTACTCGCAATTTTTTTACTCCAAATGCTACTACTCCTCGATGTTTTTACTCCATCCGCATCATTAATGCATCATTATTCTACCAACCGTCACTTCCTCCAAGTAGGCTGCCAGGTATGTCTCCATTTGACTCTTATGGATTTAATTAAATATTCCATGCAAAAGACATTAATGCCATGGAAAGATAATTTTAAGTTGGGGGGGGGGGTGCTGTCATAACTAAATAACAGCGTAATGATTATTCCAAAATTAATTATTACAACTTCGTGTGATGGTACGCCCTGTGATCCCTACCATATTTTGTATAATAATTAAAGATGTATTGGGATCAGCAACACGCATATGATACAAATCGATTATTCCTTTCCACCTCATATGAAATAATTACTATTTCATCCATCGCACTTACCATGCTTTTCCATGATTTTCTTCGTTTTCCGAGAATCACCATCCGTATTTACTGTTATTACCCCTCATTTTTCACCATGATGTTTTTGCCAAATTTGGTAGCCACCACTCTTTCCAACGGTCTGTTGTTCCAGAGTGTTGTTATATTCTCTATAGGATGGGTGGATTGGCTGTGTAGCATGAACCTGAAAACACAGTCTTAGTCTGTGTAATATCCCAAAATAGGGATTGCACAGCAAGCCTGCTAAAATAATGCACTTCTGAGAATTCAGTGCAATGAAATAAGTTTGTAGCTCCTGGACCCCTTATATCAGCTTGTCTAAGATCTAAATCCAAAAGGAGAGCAAAAAAAAATCAAATTAGGTGGGTTAAATAGATCTCTCACAACCTAGTCTAGCTGGAAAATACCCAATGAGAGGGGCTACAACTATATGCAAAGGACTGCTTCAGAAATAACATAGTTCCTCTAATTTTAAGAAGAATAACAATATGGAGGCCAAATAATTACATGTACATCAGAAAAACATATTTATAATGTGGCCCATACAGTGTACAAGAGAGAAATAGAAGATTTACAGAAAGAATCCCTCAAGATTGAGGTGCTGCAACAACATATTGAGATTACAAAGCTTGACAGCGTTATTTTATGAGCTGAAGCAACTGTATATTACATTTCAAATCTAGAACATATATGTGTACAAAAAGATAGATCTATATCAGATCTGTACACTAGATGAGTTCCTCTACAAATTCCCCTTGGGGTTTTGATCAAAACATGAATGTACAGGAGTAGATCTGAGATCTAGAATTACATATCTGCAGTAATATTCAGGAATTCTGTAGTAAATAAATACATAAGTAAATCAGATTTGAAACAAACATGGATTGGTTGGCCAATCCATGGATCACCACAGTGAAAGGGAGAATCCCATCACCGGAGATCTATCCTCCAAAAAGCATTCAAAACACCCTGCAACTTTCCTCTTGCAGATAACGCAGTACGAAAGGGAAAATTGTGCTGTTAGCTTCAATAGTGATTAGGCCTGATGCCTTGTTCTGAAAAGAAGCTCTAATGATCCAATACACTCTTCCAGGAGGTTAAAAGACACACTCACTAAGAAGAGGCACTAGATTTCCCTATATCTGAATATATCTAGCTTCCACTGCTGCAGCTTACAAAAACAATCAAACCCTCAATAGGATCTAAATTGTGGTTGGAAGATGAAGCTTGGCCCAAAACCTAATAGTGGACAAGATAGAACAAGTCTCCTCCAAGAGTTGCTCCAGGAAGGAGGTGTGATCCCCGACCAGGAACACCCAAGTGCTAAAAAACACTATTCTCAGCTAAATAGCTAGAGAATGAGGGATGCCTAAATAGGAAATACCTTCAGCAATATCAAATGATCAACCAATTTCTTGGTGTCCTCCTCTTCCTTTTATAATATGGAAATCTTGTCAAACCCTAAACCATCTTGATGATTTGGCTACATTCACATGAGTGGCCTCCAACATGAACCGCGTTGTGCCTTTAGGAGATACAATGCATGTAGACAACGCTGTGGATTTGGTCCTGTTGATCCATTCAATTGATCCAGCCTCTTTGACACTTAAGTGTGTTTATGAAGATAGCTCAGATTTAGATTGTTTCACAGTGAGCATTGATTTATTTTGCTGTTTAGGAGTTATATTGATCCTCCTTTACAATTTTATTCATGAGACAGAAAAATTAAAACAAAATTGAATATTCCTATTAGCTTGGGCTAATTAGGAATATTACAGTCCTCCCCCTTCAAAACATTGCTTGTCCTCAAGCAACTGCAAGGTAGAACAAAATTTCTCCCTTCCTCTTCTTGTGGCCCAATCAATGGATCCCACCATGGCTGAAAATGATAGGCAATGAATCTGTCCTCCAATGATTCCCTCCAAGTGTAAGATAACAAAGTGTACATCATGAGAAAATGGAAGGTACAAGTGGTGATCTCCTTGTTTCTCAATGGCCTCCTTAAGGTAGGAGTGATGAAAACATGGGAAGTGTTTTTCCCAATGAGTGACTCCCTCACCCATGCAATCATCCAAATGGAATGAGCCATTCTAGGTAGCTCATCAAAGAAAACTTCAACCCCAGATCTATGCAATGTGTTGGGGATGAATGGAGAGTTTAGATTTTCCCATTCAAATTGTTTCTCTCTCCATTTATGGTAAGTATGGGGTTGGTTATGCCCTTGGGTTGAAATTATATGGCCTCCAAGAATGGCGCAAGCTACCCCATCAAACAATTCAACCATGAAGTGCCTACTCCAAGCCCTCAAGTGCTTCAGATGGCTCACCCCATGTGAAGAAAAGAGATGTGATGTGGAAATCATGGTTTGCCCATTGCTCCTCTGGAAACATACATCATGGATAGTAGGGATAATCACAATCCTAATGGGCATCTCCATCTCATATCGCACTCTCCAAACATAGCTTCCCATGAACATAGAAACATCAGCAATATATGGGAACAAAAACAATTGAAAACAAGCTGTCACATGACAACCGGAAAGTGGCTCATAGTTCCTTTCATGGAACCAGCGCAGTGCATCCTTTGTCTGCATCAAACCAAAAAATAAAAAGTTATTTTCCAGCCACTTGTTTTCTACCACAATCCTTTGACAAGATAGCATCATGAAATTACAAAGTGGTGTCAATGGTGCACACCAAAAATCATGTGGCCTCCCCCACAAACCACCAATGAGATAGCCAATCTCAATGCTACAAAAGGTTGCAAGTACATCATTATACAATATGCAGGAAGGAATGATCCTCCTTGGTACAATATGCTGCTCATATAAATTATAGAAAGGAAAATCATAATTCAAATGTATACCTTTTCTACCATGTACCTCGGTCCTTGAACTAAAATAGCTCAACTGAAATTGATCCCTTATTCCCAATGAGTAGGAAGGTGGTTGTGAAATCCTCTCTATCACCATCTGGGCTATGCATCTCTCCATATGCTGAAATATGTCATGCTGGATTCCCTCCCAAGTGAACTCCTCCATCAAATGGAAATATGCATCAAAGTGCATAGAAGAGAAGTCCTCATGTGTTGCATGTAGCAGCTTCTCCTTGAGACTAGAAGATCTAGTCAAGAGGATCCTACCATAGGAATAGGTGACCACATCATCCACCATGTATCTATCATCTCCATCCAGGTCATTGAGAATCATGCCTACACCAAGATCCTTGGAGTACTTTACCAAAAGTTGAGACCTACAATAGGGATCAATCCTCCCAAGAGACAGTGCTGGTGATCTAGCATATGAAGCTCTCCTCATGTTGATGCCTGCTACTTTGACATCCCTCATGCCAAATTCATCCTCCAAACTCCTCACCTCCCTATAATCCAAGAATGGTGAGCTAAGAGGCAAGATGCCTCTCACCAATTCTAGATTTGGTGGCCTCCCAGGTGGAATGCCTCCATGTAGTGAGACATCAAAATCTGAAGTGGGCTTCTTGTATGAGTGGACTGATTTGTCCCTCTTTTATCTGCACAGTGCAGTCTCCTTCCTTTGTGTAGAATTCTTCTGAAATATATAAGGGTGAATTCTCATCATCCCTTAATGTTGATCCGTCTTCTCTTCCTCTCCTTCCACCTCACAATCTACCAATGCTATTGCATGTTGCTCTGTAATTGTGTTTTGGTTCTCACAGGTTGAGTCATTTGGAACTCCTTGTAAAGATACAAGGGCTCCTCTAATGGAAGCAATGGCTCCCCCTTCACCTCCATGTGGTGATGGATCATCTTCCTCCATCCTCCTTGCAGTAAATGTGGGCAATAGATTGCGCTGTGGATATGCATGTGTGGTTGAATGCTCACACTCCTCATGAGAATAGTTAGCACTTGTTTCAAACCCTTCCAGAAATTTTCTAAACTCCTCCCCTTCCATCTCCTTGAGATCTTCTTTAATACCTTCCAAGGTTTGGAAAAGAAGCATGGATATCTCCTCTTCTTTCAGTCCTCCTTCTCCTCTTTCTCTCAACAAGAAAGTAGGCATGTTACAGCGTTGTAGATCAGATTGTGTGGTTGAATTCTCACACACAGTATAAGAAGTACTGTGGCTTTGTTCATGAGAATAAATACTTGATGGATTGGCATGTCTTCCCCTTCTCATTCCCCTAATTTCTTCCTTCAATTCATGCATGGATTGAGAGAGAGTGTTAGAAAATTCTTCTCTTCTAATCCTTCCAAATAAAAGGGTTTCACCCTTCTTCTCTTTGTCCTCTATGTAATATTTCTACTGTCTTCTTCTTTGGTACCTCTCCTCCTTGACAGTGAGAGGTCCTCCTCTTCTAGAGACATATTGGATCTAAAAGAAAAGCACAGGCTGTGCCAAGCAAGATGCTTTGATACCACTGTAATATCCCAAAATAGGGATTGCACAGCAAGCCTACTAAAATAACGCACTTCTGAGAATTCAGTGCACTAAAATGAGTTTGAAACTCCTATACCCTTTAGATCATCTTTTCTAAGATCTAAATCCAAAAGGGGAGCAAAAAAAAATCAAACTAGGTGGGTTAAACAGATCTCCCACAACCTAGTCTAGCTGGAAAACACCCAATGAGAGGGGTTGCAACTATATGCAAAGGATTGCTTCAGAAATAACATATTTCCTCTAAGTTTAAGTAGAATAACAATATGGAGGCTAAATAATTACATTTACATCAGCAAAACAGATCTATAATGTGGCCCATACAGTGTACAAGAGAGAAATAGAAGATTTACAGAAAGAATCCCTCAAGATTGAGGTGTTGCAACAACATATTGAGACTGAAAAGCTTGACAGCGTTATTTTATGGGCTGAAGTAGTTGTATATTAAATTTCATATCTAGAGAAGATCTGTGTACAAAAATATAGGTCTATATCAAATCTGTACACTAGATGAGTTCCTCTACAAATTCTCATTGGGGTTTTGATCAAAACATGAATGTACAGGAGTAGATCTGAGATCTAGAATTATATATCTGTAGAAATATTCAGGAATTATTCAGTAAATAAATACATAATTAAATCATATCTTAAACAAAAATGGATTGGTTGGCCAATCCATGGATCACCACAGTGAAAGGGAGAATCCCATCACTGGAGATATCGCCTCGAAAAAGCAGTCAAAACACCCTGCAACTTTCCTCTTGCAGATAACGCAGTATGGAAGGGAAAAATGCGTTGTTAACTTCAGTAGTGATTAGGCCTGATGCCTTGATCTGAAAATGCAGCTCTAATGATCCAATACACTCTTCGAGGAGGTTAAAAGACACACTCACCAAGAAGAGGCACTAGATTTTCCTAGATCTGAATAGATCTAGCTTCCACTGCTGCAGCTTACAAAAACAATCAAACCCTCAATAGGATCTAAATTGTGGTTGGAAGATGAGGCTTGGCCCAAAGCCTGATAGTGGACAAGATAGAACAAGTCTCCTCCAAGAGCTTCTCCAGGAAGGAGGTGGGATTCTCGACCAGGAACACCCAAGTGCTAAACAACACTATTCTCATCTGAACAGCTAGAGAATGAGGGATGTCTAAACAGAAAATACCTTCAGCAATATCAAATGATCAACCCATTTCTTGGTGTCCTCCTCTTCCTTTTATAATATGGAAATCTTGTCAAACCCTAAACCATCTTGATGATTTATCTTCATTCACATGAGTGGCCTCCAACATGAACTGCGCTGTGCCTTTGGGAGATACAATGCATGTAGACAGCGTTGTGGATTTGGTCCTGTTGACCCAGTCAATTGATCCATCCTCTTTCACACTTAAGTTTGTTTATGAAGATATCTTAGATTTAGATTTTTTCACAGTGAGCATTGATTTATTATGCTGTTTAGGAGTTATATTGATCCTCCTTTACAATTTTAATCATGAGACAGAAAAAGTAAAAAAAAAATTAATATTCCTATTAGCTTGGGCTAATTAGAAATATTACAGTCCATAGAAATGTAGATGTGTGGAAAGTTTTTGTCAATGCAGGATGGGATATCTACTTTGATATATTGCAGGGGTTTGACAAAGGAATCATGATGGATTTTGTACTAAATTTGAATGAGAATTTCTCTCGGGTCAGAGGATTCGAAGTTATCGTCATAGAAGAAGTAATCGTGGAAGTTAGCGAGCTGAGACAGCAAGGGAAGCAATGGTTTTCTCGAATAATTCCCCTCCCGGATTTTCCTGAACTATTTTTGCAGGCAGGAGAAATCGTCCTTCAATATGGGAGAGGGTATGAGTGCAAATCTGTATCATATCCATGGAACGAGGTAGCAGGTTTTGTGATGAAATACATAAACTGTGAAGGACGGGCTACAACTCTGTTGAAATACCATTTCAAAATCTTGGCTCACCTTCGATTTCCACAGACACAGGTTCATTCCTTAAACATGCCTTTCCTTTTATTTAAAAAACTTCAACACATGGCATAGTCCACTCGGTGTTCGTGTAATATTCCCAAATTTTCACATGATATTTGCAATATTAGAGTTCTTAATAAACCTACTTAATTAAGTAAATAAAAGGGTGGAGGAACCAATAATCCTCATGATGAATAAATATCCACTTTTTGTGTGTGAATGTGGATTAATTAAGCCTAGATCTACATAAAGGAGGTAGTGGAGCCACTACTAATGTGAATGAATTGGAGATCAGGTCATATTAATGAGATAGATCATGGAGGTTGACACAGTCAACTAAGATCTTGGAAGAGGTCAAACAGGAGATCATCAAGCATTAATTATGAGATGATGGAGGAAGTTGTGAAATTAATGCACACATGATTGAAAGGGTGTACATTGCACCTAGACATGATGGATGACTTGGATAGACAGTGCAGTCAAACATGGAGGATCTTGTCCACATGCACATCGTAGTTTAGATGAAGGCCAAGGCATGGGAAGGCTCAAACACTATATAAATAAGATGAAGGCAAGAATGAAGAAATGCTTGAGATTATTGATGTTGAGGATATGTTTAGATCTGGAATTTTCATGTGACATTCCATTGGTTTCTTGGGTTGTTTAGAAAAGATTGCAAGTGTTGTTTAGCACAGGGTGTTCCTGGTTGGGAATCCCACCTCTTTCTTTGAGTAGCTATGGAAAGAGTCTTGTACTTCATTCTAAATTAGGCATTGGTGCCACATATCTTTTCCTACTTTCTGCAGAACATCCATATTCAGAAATTGCAGATTTATAAAGATCAGTGTGAGAGGAGGAGGTTTTCCTTCAACATTTCAGTTAAGTAACCAGTCTAGGATTATTCCTACCACCTTGGGCTTGAAGATCAGCATTCCCATAGATTCATTTCAGATCTAGAATCAGGCCAAAATTTATTGACCTCCTAGCAGTGGTAATCCCTTCAGGAATTACGCTGTCCATTATTGCAGATCCAAAGGAGGAAGGAAGTTGCTAGCATTTCAGCTAGTAATCCTATGAGATATCATCCCCTAACCTTGCCATTAGCATTTCCATTAGCCTAGAGTTTATTGCAGCATATTTCAGCAAGCATAGAGCCTCTCTTTCCCTTAAAATGCAGTTTTTATGAGTAGTTGTGTTGCAGTAGTTGTAATCATCATTGGAGGATTGAGAAGGTAGATCTAGAGCTTCTAGCATGTAGATCTGAAAGAGGGATTAGCCCTTCAATCTTAGATATGATTTTGAGACATATTTCCGCCATCAATTTGTCAAATCTAGCTTCAGATATGTAATCCCAACAGATTAAGGGTTAAGCCCTAGGAGGGTAATTTTCCAAAGTTGTAGATCTGGAAAATCCTTTCTGGGTTATCTTGGGATCCCATCACATTGGCCAGATCTTGAATCTTGGCATCATAAGAGCTCATAATCTCCATAGATCTTCATTTTCCTTTGCATCATTTACATGTATATCAGCAGCAGCAGGGACAACATAGTATTTCTTCTATAATCTCACTAGTTACGTAGTGCTAGTTTAGCACCATTGTAGGGTGATTCTAGGCCTTCTTTTGGGCTAGATCTACTCATTTCCTGAACATTGTGTAACTGATTAATCTCCATATAATAAAATGGCTCAACTTCTCTGTAAATTCTGATGTTGTATTTAGATCCATTTTTTACTTAATTTTCGTTCTTATATTTTGTTTAAGTATTACTTCATTCTCCCTTTTAGGATATTACAGTGGTATCAGAGCATGATCTTTGGCTCAACTTGTGGACACTTCATCTTTTGCATTGAAAGAAGAAGCAGATAGATGAGATCTATCATGAAGGAGAATAATTTTGCCACTCCTCTCTTTAGATCTAGGCAAGATCTCTCCAAGGAGGTCTATCAAATGAAGAAGGAAAGGCATAGGAAAGATCCAAGAAGATGTAATATTCCTAAAATTTAGCTTCTAGATAAATGGAATATTATAGATCATTTTGTCACTAGGTAGGTGAATAAGTGGGTAGGGAGGCCCATAAATCTCCTTAGCAACCATGAAAAACACTTCAAGTGTGAAAGGAGACCTTCTAAGCAACTAAATAAAGCACCTTTGAGTGTGAACAGTGGTTGGATAATGTTGAACTAGTCAACTTTGACCAAGTCAACAACGTTGTTATGGAGGAGTGGATATTAAATGAGGAATAACGCAATTTTGGAGGGAGATTGATTTCATGAAGGAAATGACCTAATTGAGTGGGGCCAAGGGCAAGGAAGCTCATAATCTATATAAGGAAGAGGATGGTAGCTATTGGCTCCCTGTGATTTGCAAGAGTGGCAAGAACAAACAATGCAGGGGCCACATTAGAACTATTTTGGAATCTTAGGACCTAGCCTTCCTGGATTCAGAGAGGGATCTCTCTATTAAGGTGTTTTTGATTGAATTATCTTTGTGCTTTTTGTTTAAGGTTTTAGGCTAGTTATGAAGTTCTTAGGACTTATTTTTTTTTGGTTGGATTAATTGATAGATTGAAGGATCAATGGTGTAATTGATTGACAGAATGTTTCAGCTGAACAAATAGACTGTGAGAAGACATAAATTCATTGGGAAATGGAGTCATAAAAGGATTTAATTTTTCATCAACTCTACAAGAGTTTTCATAGGGCAAGCTAACTATATCAAATGGATTCTTTAGATTAGGTTGTGATATGAAACAATAATAAGTTGTGAAGGCAGCAAGCTATAGTCAGATAAGAATCTTCTAGCTCTACTTAGACAAGAAAAGCCTTTCAAAGTAACTGTTTGGAGCAAGCCAAAGGGTAGGGCAAACCATAGACCTCTTTGGACAAACTTTAATAAGAAAAATTCTAAGACAACAATCCTATAATTCAAGAACTATTTTCAGATAAAGAAAACATGTAAGATAACAGTAAGAGTGGTATAAGATCAAACATAAATAATATAATCTGCTTTTGACAAACTCTTAAAAGACTCTTCAAAGCAACATTTCAAGGCAGTCCAAAGGGCATGGCATACCATAAACCTCACTGGTTTTAGACTCTATTAAGTATACTTTAAAGAAATCTATTGAAAACAATATCTCAGGTCTTACTCAAAGGAACATGGATTCACCATAATTTCCTTGCTTTCACTCTATTGAATCATTCTCAAGAAAACAAGCTAGATATAACTAGAAGGCAATTAAGAATCTTCCAATCAAACCTTGCAGAAGAAAAACATAAATCTAAAGAATACAGACAGAAATAGGGTGCTGAAACAACAATTCCTAATCTAAAACTTCTATTTCTTTATCAGAGAAAGATGAACATAATGGAAAACATAAGGAGGAACAATAACAATTAGGAAAACTTCACCATTGATATAGCTCAAGGATCCTGTGAACATGCTTGTATTATTGATGATCAAACAAGTTACAATACTCCAGGTACAATATCTCTGCAACTCATAGCTTTCTTCAATTCAGTCTAGTATTCCTCAATTAGCTTAGCAGCAGAAATCAGTCCAATAACCATCAAGTAACCAACATTTAAAATGATGTTCATATGCAATATTTATATGAAAAATGAGGAGGTGCTGCTAAACTAGGGTGTTTAAATGTTATTTATTATAGAGTTAATGATATTTGACCTTTGAGACCATGCAAGACCCAAGGCAAAAATATCTGAAATATTTACTCTGAATAATAACTTTTGTCTCAACTTCTAAGTTAATATAGCTGAAATATTTGACTTTTGAGGCTTCGTAATAACTTTGTAATAACTGTTGAGCTGCTTCAAAATATCTCTGACGGAGTAATAACTGCCTGATGCCTTTATGGAAAGAAACAATACTGTAGGTGGAAAATTTGTCTTTGGAGAAGTAATTGCTTCTTTGTTGAGCTATTCGAAGCTAGATTTGGGTGATCTGCCTTTTTTTTATTCATCAAAATTCTGTATTGGGATTTACACCTTGATTTATCTTTAATAATCTGCATCACTGTCTTTTTGTCTGTTTCCACTTTATAACTGTTTTGTTTGTTTATCCTTTATCTTTAAACATTAAACTTTTTATCTTTGAACATTGTTTAAAGGGATAATCCTCTGTTTTGTCCTTTAGTCTGCAATTAGCCCTCTAATCTTCTTGTCCTTCATTTTCTTCATTTCTTCTCTGATAGTATCTGTTCTTTGTGTGCAGGCAATGTTTCTTCATGGAATAAAGGTTTGTAACCCATCGATGATCATGACACATCGATGGGTTAATTACTTTGTGTAAACCCTTGGCCCATTTATCTTCATTAGCCTCTCAGATCATCATCCAGAGGTTGTTCATCATTAAAATGCCTCTCTGGGATTTTTTCGCCATTAAACCTACAACATACAAACAAATATTAACTTAAAAACCTGCGGAGGGGGGTAACACTCCATTTTTTGGGTTTCTGGCATCGGGGAGTGATTTGCAGAGGAACAGAGGGTGTAGGGGAATGATCTCAGAGGTGTGTTTATGAAGAAATGAAAGTGAGGGTGAGGAAATTTGAATTTTGGCGTGTAATGTTCCTAAATTAGCTTCATCTAACTTGGAACATTAATTTTTCCTTATTTATTTTGTATTTCATGATTAATGAATAAATTGTAAAAGAGGATGTCTAATCCTCTTGCAAATCAAGAATAAATATGTGCCTATGTGATAAGATACATATTTAGGCCATTGAAATAATATCTTGCTGGTGTAAAAAGGCCAAGACCACCAAAGGAGATCCTATTTGACCAAGTCAACAGTGTTGTCTATGTTCATTGAACCTCCTTGATGGACTTCACAGTTCTAGAAGGGGTTTCCAAGTGTGAAAAGAACAAAAGGATGAAAGTGGTTTAGGGTTTTCCAAGAGACTCTAATGTTATAAAAGGAGGGTGAAGGCTCATGAGGAGGTTGTTGATCATATTTCATTTTCTGAGCTTGCTAAGGCAACTCCATTTCTCTTTGTTGTTTAGCAAGAGAAGAGAGGATCTCCTGTTTATGAATCCTCTATCCTTCTTTGAGTAGCTCTTGGAGGGAAGTGTGCTAGATTGAACCACTATCAGGTTGAAGGCCAAGCTATGCTTGCATTGACAGTGCTGGCTCATTGAGGGTTTTGCTGCTGCTGTAAGTGTTGTAAGTGGGATTTTAGATTTGCAAGGATCTAGTTGTTTTTAGAGTCTCCTCTCAGGGAGGGTGTCTTGTGACCACTCGGAAGAGGGTCTCTATTGTATTTTGACTTCAGATCTGTATATTCTATCTGCTGAAACATTCTGCCCAAGCTACTACGTAGCCTCCTTGGATAACTGCGTTATTTCTTATGTACTGCTTCACTATTGTCTAGATCTTTCATTATACTTGTTTCTCGTGATTGAGGCTTTCCTCTCACCTTGAAGATATATGAAGTAGCTTGCTGATATCTCCTGTTCAGATATGATGTATATTATGAATAAATTCATCTTTAGAAATTACTTAATCTTTCTGCAATTCTTTGTACCAAAAGTTAGATCTACACTTTCTAGTGCATTATTTTGTAAAAACCCCAAGGGGATCTTGATTAGAAGGCTGAGTAGTTTCCAAATCTAGTATGGATATGATGTTCCAGCCATGGATCTGCTACAAATCTGAGTTCTAAAATTATACTGCTGAAGCACACTTAGAGGGACGCTGTCTATTCATTTCTGCACTTTCTAAATACATTGTAGCTTCTATTTCTGAATATTTATCGTTTATTTCCTCATGCAATTCACTGTACTTATTAAGAAACTCATTCAAAGTCTGATTTTCTGCTGCTATAATGTAATATATGTCTGATGGCTGATTTCTAGTGACTCTCTACTGAAACTGCGCAATTCTAAAGTGGGTTCTTCTTCATTCCATCAACTCTTCTCTTTAGCTAATGTTTAACTAGTCAGCTTCACGGGAGATCTATTTAAGGCCCTTAATCCCATTTTTTTTTTCTAAAATTCAGCATGGAGGTCCCACACAACCTATAATAAGAGAACCTAGCTCTGGGAAGCATTATTATTGCACCATTTTTCTTATACAGCATTACCCTTGAGCCTCTTGCAGTTTTTACCTGAAGTGGAATTTCCCTCTTCTTACTTATTTGGTTTTTTCTTCTCTTTGGATCCATTCTTTAGATCTGTAGATCTAATTTTCCCAAGGGCATTAAAATCCAAGACGAGTGTGTTATTTCCACACTTTCTATGTTTCATCAGTCTTCTATAGACAGAGTCTAGAGCGGGCCAGGAAGCCTCTGGTTTTCACCCTCTCATTAGAGGTGATATAACCAGTAAATGCCCTACTAGTCTATCTCTGGTTTAGAATTTTCTGGTGTGTTTTCCATACTGTTGTGATCCCATAGTGGAATATCTCAAGATATTCCCTACTGTGCCTATTTTTCCCCATTTGGAAAATTACAGTGGTATCAGAGCATGATCTCTGGCACTACCTGTGAGATCAAGCTATCAGTAAAATCAAGAGCAAGGGAAACATGAAGAATATGAGTTTGATCTTATCTATTTTTATATTTAAGAAGAACCTCCCCAAGGAGGATGTGCAAGAAGAAAAGAGAAGCAGCAGTGAAGCTCCCATGGATTTTCAAAAAGAAGACCTTCCAATTAGATCTATAAGATCTGTGCATGAGGAACATCTTGAATCCTCATCTCATGGATATGTGCACTCAGCCATATCCCTAGAGCTTAATCATTTTTCCAGTGATTCCTTCATGAAGGAGGAAAAATAAGGTGTGAGCTTGATTAAGGCATTTCCAAGGGAAAGATCTCCATTTTGTGAACGGTCCTCATCTCAAGAGGAGAGCATGAAGGTTTCTCCTTCAATACTTGATCAAGATATATTGTCTCTCATTGATAATGGTACAATTTCAGTTATTGAAGAGGAGGAAAAGGAAGTGGGAGATGAGAACACAGTCACCTCAGGGACACCTCAAACACTTCATGACGAAGAAGTTGGAGCACTTGCTCCAAGAGAAGAGACTCTTGCACCCTGCAAAGAGTCCCACAGGATCTCATGCATGAGGAGCATGCACTATCATTGATCAGTGATGAGGTCTTGGAGGTAAGGGAGGTAGAAGAGGAGGAAGGGAATCACAAGGAGGAGAGCATGAACCCTTCTCTACTTCAGAACTTGGAAGCACAAAGAAGGCAAGAGGACATATGCATTGAAGGCAGGGACAAATCTGTCTGCCTACATCCACATTCTACTCTATGCCTTGACACCTCTTTGCAAGGAGGTCCTCTACTAGGAGCACCTCTTGATAGGAGGAAATCTAAAGTGTTCTCTTAACTATGGGCTGCATATGCATACTTGGCTAAGGAGGGAGCCTTGGGAGAAGCTAGCACAGCGCAGAGAATCTCTCAAGCATTTAGGAGAGATATGAGCAATCTCCTGAAAAGGACATTGCAAATTCCCACTCAAATATATGTGCTGAGAAAGGATAAATCAGAGATCTATGATGGCATGAGCATAAGGGCACATGGCAACTCCATATCTTTGGGGCAGCCCATGATCTCTTCATTCACAAAGGAGATTTCTGAAGATGGCAAGGGGATCCTAACCCTCTTGTATACCTAGGCCAAAAGGAGGAGCTTTTGGAAAACAAGGACTTTCCAAGGGGAAGTTGATTTCCATATGCTGCAATATTTTATTGTGCAAGAACAGCTGCAAATGGGGTAGCAAAAGGAATATTATGATTATCCAACATGTGATATGATATCAAGGATGTCAAATATGGGAGCCATGAGAAGACAGGGGCTGCATTTCTGACCTCTACAACGTTGTCATTCTTGGAGAGCTTGGATCCTTGTTGGGATTCCCAACTCATGATGAAATACTCCAAGGACCTTTTCACATGGGGGGTTCTTGAAGGGGAAGTAAAGGATGAAAGGTTCAAGGTGGTATATGGATTTATATATTTCTACAATATTATTCTATTGGCTAGTGACTCCAAACTCAAGGAGGGACTATTTGATGCCATCTATGAAATCCTGCTTTCCAAACCCACTGGTTTTTTCAAAGCATAGCATACTCTCTTGGGTAGATTCATATGGGAAGGCTACAAAGAAGATGTGTACTCTCATATGAAGAAGTGCATGGACTACTTGGTAGAGGGGGAGGAACATAGCTCTTGGGATGAACCACCATTCACATCTCCTTATTCTTATAGTGTGAGAGGGAACTCATCCATGAGTTACCCCACTGATGTAAAACAAGTGTATAGAGAGGCTCATCCTCTTGAGAATTATTTTGTACCTCCTATATGCTTATATTTTTCTAAAACTCATTTGCAGGGCATGGTGCCAAGATGGGGCACTAAGGATGATGGGTTTCATGGGCCATCTAAGGCCATGAACTATGTTGATGCAGACCATTCCTTGGAGAACCTTGGAAAGCTATTATATTCCTCATGGTGTGATTCTTTTACACCAACCATGATGTACATTCTCCAAGCATTCCAAAGGCATGAGGTAGCAAACAAGTGTTGGGGGAGGCACTTTTCATATCTTATTCTATGGCAGTTAAGGATAAAACTGCACTGGTTGCACATGAGGGAGCATCTTCCTTCTTATCTATCACACATGGCAGCTATCATGCTTCTCATCATTATCCCACAAGATGAAGATGTCTTTATCTTTGTTGGGGGCATAGTTGGAGGGATGGCACACTTGTTGAATGTGCCCTTGGGGGAAGGAGTTCCCCATTCCATTTGCATTGCATGCTTCCATGGGAGCATGAGACTTTGTATGGCTGCTATGATAAATCACTTGTATCTTTGTAAAGTGAGCCATATGATGGTTGGTGACATGCCTCTCACATATATTGGGGAGGATATCTTCTATGGATGACCAAGCTGGGAGGTGATCCAATTCATTTTGATGATAGCATGCGGATGGGAGTCTTTCATGGATCATGAAAACCCCATGATAGAAATCAATTCTATCTTGAGGAGGCCATGGATCAGCAAGAATATTTCCACAATAAGCTTCCATTTCTTCATGATGAGAGCCTTTGAGTTTATTCTTCAAGGGAAAACTTGCATATTAAGGAAGGACCACTGGGAAGACAAAGATATTGCAGAAAATTTAGAGCAATGGAGGAGATTATTTGATGGTGAGGCCATAAGAGAAGAAGGAGAAGTTTTGTATCACCCTTGCAGTTGCTTGAGGACAAGCAACATTTGGGAGGGGGAGACTGTAATGTTCTTAAATTAGCTTTAGCTAATTTGGAACATTAATTTTGCCTTATTTATTTTGTATTTCATGGTTAATGAATAAATTGTAAAAGAGGATGTCTAATCCTCTTGAAAATCAAGAATAAATCAATGCCTATGTGAAAAGAGACATATTTAGGCCATTGAAATAATATCTTGCAGGTGTGAAAAGGCCAAGACCACCAAAGGAGATCCTATTTGACCAAGTCAACAGCACTGTTTAGGTTCATTGAACCTCCTTGATGGACTATACAGTTATAGAAGGGGTTTCCAAGTGTGAAAAGAACCAAAGGATGAAAGTGGTTTAGGGTTTTCCAAGAGACTCTAATGTTATAAAAGGAGGGTGAAGGCTCATTAGGAGGGTGTTGATCATATTTCATTTTCTGAGCTTGCTAAGGCAACTCCATTTCTCTTTGTTGTTTAGCAAGAGTAGAGAGGATCTCCTGTTTAGGAATCCTCTATCCTTATTTTAGTAGCTCTTGGAGGGAAGTGTGCTAGATTGAACCACTATCAGGTTGAAGGCCAAGCTATGCCTACATTGACAGTGCTGGCTCACTGAGGGTTTTGTTGCTGCTGTAATTGTAGTAAGTGGGATTTTAGATCTGCAAGGATCTAGTTGTTTTTAGAGTCTCCTCTTAGGGAGGGTGTCTTGTGACCACCTGGAAGAGGGTCTCTATTGTATTTTGACTTCAGATCTATATATTCTATCTGCTGAAACATTCTACCCAAGATACTGCGTAGCCTCCTTGGATAACTGTGTTATTTCTTATGTACTGCTTCACTATTGTCTAGATCTTTCATTGTACTTGTTTTTGGTGATTGAGGCTTGCCTCTCACCTTGAAGATTTATGAAGTAGCTTTCTGATATCTCATATTCAGATCTGATGTATATTATGAATAAATTCATCTTCATAAATTACTGAAGCTTTCTATATTTTTGTGTACCAAAAGTTAGATCTACACTTTCTAGTGCATTATTTTGTAAAAACCCCAAGGGGATATTGATTAGAAGGCTGAGTAGTTTCTAGATATGGTATGGATCTGATGTTTCAGCCATCGATCTGCTGTAGATCTGAGTTCTAACATTATACTTCTGAATCACACTTAGAGGGACGTTGTCTATTCATTTCTGCACTTTCTACATACATTGCATCTCCTATTTCTAAAGATTTCTCGCTTATTTCCTCATGCAATTCACTGTAATTCTTAAGAAACTTATTCAAAGTCTGATTTGCTACTGCTATACTATAATATATGTCTGATGGCTGATTTCCAATGATTCTCTGCTAAAAATGCGCAATTCTAAAGTGGGTTCTTCTTCATTCCATCAGCTCTTCTCTTTAGCTGATTTTTAACTAGTCAACTTCGTGGGAGATTTGTTTAAGGCCCTTAATCCCATTTTTTTTCCTAAAATTTAGCATGTAGGTCCCACACCACCTATACTAAGGGAACCCAACCCTAGGCAGCATTATTCTTGTACCATTTTTCTTATACAGTGTTACACTTGAGCCTCTTGCAGTTTTTCCTGGAAGTGGAATTTCCCTCTTCTTACTTATTTGGTATTTGCTTCTCTTTGGATCCATTCTTTAGATCTATAGATATAAGGTTCCCAAGGGCATAAAAATCCAAGAGGAGTGTGTCATTTCCACACTTTCTATGTGTTTTAGCCCTTACAACACCCTCCAAAAATACCACCATTTCAAATTTTTGGAGCCCCTTGAAACTAAAGAGAAACCAAGTGAGGAACCCTCAAGGCCAAGTCACCAAGTCGCCAAGTCGCAAAGTTAAACTATTGATGAAAACTGCGACCCCGCGACCTTGCGATCCCGCGACCCCAGGTCGCCAGGTCGCAAATCTCCAATTTTACTGAAAAGTGCGACCCAGCGACCTTGCGACCCCGCGACCCTAGGTCGCCAGGTCGCCAAGTCGCAAATCTCCAATTTTAATGAAAAGTGCGACCCAACGACCTTGCGACCCCGCGCGACCCCAGGTCGCCAGGTTGCAAGGTCGCTAGGTCGTAAAACACTTGAATTAATAGATTTGCGACCCAGCGACCCCGCATTAAATGCCCGCACATGCGACCTTCTATATAAAGGAGGTCGCTAGGTCGCATTTTACACATTCAGCGATTTGAAAGAAAACGCCTCTGACAGCTCGACTGGCGCTTTTTTCCCGGGTAAGTTGCCATTTCCTCCTGCTTTTTCCATCATGAGAATTTCTTACCAAACCCATGTCCCCTAAGGCCTTTAAATTTCCCCTTGTCTGAGCCTTTACATTCTTTGTTTCAATTCAGTAGTGTTTTGTGACACTGCTTTCTCAACAAATGTCCAACCTCACCACACTTCTGGTTCAAACTCTCATAGCCTTGTCCCTTGCTCTTAAAACCATTCCTCATCTCTGCCTGGACCCAGCTAGCTTATAAATTCTCAAGAGGAGGGAGAAAAGAAACCTTACGGCCACGCGCGCGCAAAACCCCCCGGCAAGCTTTATCGTGACCTGCGACCCAGTGACCTAGTCGCTAGGTCGCACAGTCGCATTTTCTTCAGATTGCTAGAATCTGCGACCCAGCGACCCAGCGACCTAGTCGCAAGGTCGCAAGGTCGCATTTTTCAATTTTCCGAAGAGTTGCGACTCAGCGACCCAGCGACCTGGTCGCGAGGTCGCAAGGTCGCATTTTTCTCTGTATTCGTAATTTGCGACCCTGTGACCCTGCGACCTAGTCGCAAGGTCGCAAAGTCGCGCCTAGACTTCTTCTTGCAATCCGCGACCCTGCGACCCAGTAAACCAGTAACCCAGTTTTACATGTGTATCAGCTAAATTTCATCACTAAACTGTGACTGGTTTTATATCATCATGTCGTTCTTATCTTGGGATTCCTTTATGAATTTGACAGGTGAACTTCAAGAAGACATAGAGTGCATACCTGTTTTATCAGATTCTAGTGACATGGCACCCCCGCTATCCCGGAAGAAGGACAAGAAAGTGGTGGAAGAAATTGATGAGCTGGACGTGGTATCCCCACCCCCAATATACAGGGATACACTATGTACATTTGCAAAAGAAGACAACATGCAATGGTACCAAGTGTTTCATGAGTTCGCCATACCGGAAGAGGAATTTCCAGAAGATCTCCCAGACCGGGAAATATACTTGGCGGTCAAAAGGTCCAAACTACATCTGGTAGGGGCGCATCCAACCATATTTCCATGTCGAGAGGTTATAGATTGGATCATACAAAAGACGGATCCCAAGAAGTTTGTGATCCGAGACAGCGAAGGCAGGGCTTTCGCTACGCTCGTAGGCGCGGATGCCCACCTTTACTACTCGTTGCCTCGCCCAAATGGGCATTTCACTCCAGAATGGGCTACTGCTCACGCTGTTCCAATAGTTGATACTATTAGACAATGGTGGGAGGAGCCCGAGAAGTTTAAGGTCAAGAAAGACCAAGAATATCCGGTGTCTAGCCTGAGAAAGGTTTATAAATTAGTTACTGCCATGCTTTACAGGCTTTACGGGCGCCCAGATTGCTCCACTTTCAGCGGTAGTTGGGCTACTATCATGGAGTATGTGACAACACATGGCACCCATTTCAACTGGGCCGGCATATTGATGACTTCGATGCAGACCAACTTGTCCGCGACATTGGCCCCAGATGAGGGAATGCCTTCCGAAATTTTACATGGCCTCTTACCTATTGGATGCTGTCTGTGCAAGATTACACTTTGAGGGATGGGCACACAACTGGGACTCCGAGCAGTCTCGTGCAATTCATTTGCAAATCAGGGTATTTTGGGAGTCCAAGTACAAACAGGATATAGAGTAGATCTCCCAAGTATTTATCCACTCTCTATATAGAAACTTATTTGGCCAGGACGCCCCCTGCATATCTTGGCGGGCCAAAGAGACTCTAGTCAAAGTGGCACATTGGTTCCCTTTCCCCGGATATACCTTCATCCGAGTCTTTGGATCTTACAGGGCACCACATGCTATGCCTCGCTTTGTTATGGACAAAATTCTCATTCAAGAGGTATGCTTCCAAATGTCTCAAGGCTTCTCCAGCGTCCTGTCTAAAGGCAAAAAGAAGCCGTGGCCCACGCTGCCCCTCACCATTGGCGCATACACAGTTAAAGACTTAAAGGAAGTAGCAGCGGAGGGAGAAGCGATGAAAAGCTATCAGCCTGGGGCGCTAGAACACCAAACATATGATCCGGAGAGAATAGTTCTTGAACACTGCCTGAAAGCTAAATTCAAGTGGACTTATCAGCATGTTGAGCGCCCGACAGAAGATGAAAGAAGGAACTGGTATAACGTCGAGAGACAATTTGCTCCGGGAGTAGACTTGGGCCAAGAAGATCCAGATGATCAGAGCCTGGAAAACAGAAGACGTCAGTTGGGAGGTGCCTCTTCCTCTTTACCCAAGAAGTCTCGGACCGGCACAGGGCTTACTACATCTATCCAACAGAAAGAAGCAGAAACAAAATCCCAGCAAGAAAGGGAAAAGAAGATAAAGGAGGATGAGGAAGAATGCCAGAAGAGTGCGACGGCAACGCAGAAGAAGAAATAGGCCAAGGAGGCCAGGAAAGAAAAAGAGGAAAAGGAGGCACAGGCCGCAGTAGAACGGGCACTCAAGGCAGAGCTGGACAAAGAAGAAGATGAGCGCCAAAAGAAGGCCGAACAGGTTGCGGAAGCTGAGCGCCAAAAGAAGGCCGAACAGGTTGCGGAAGCTGAGTGCCAAAAGAAGGCTGAACAGGCTGCTGTAGCTGAGTGGAAGCAGAAGGCCGAAATAGAAGCAGCAGTAGAAACTGAACGCCGGCGAAAGGAAGAAGAGGAAAAGAATAGAGGAGAAAAGGAGGATGACATGCTAGAAGACATCGAGGTGACTCCCCTCGAGATACCTCTGGGCAGTACCAAGCTCTCTGAGGTTAGATCCCCCCAGGGGCAGGAAGAGGATGTATTTGATCTCACCAGACTTACATTTGATCAATTCTCTTTAAAAATCCGGCAAGAAAAAAGAAGATCTCTGGAGCAAAGTCCCTCTGCCACATCCACAGTTGCAACAGGCAAAGACATAGTCCTTGATACCAGGACTAATCTGGTAATGATAGCATCGGCGGGCACTGCTTTCACCGCAGCCACAGAAGAGAACGTAACTAGAATGAGTAGAGAAATAGTCTCTCTACAAAATAGACTGCAAGCAGCTGAGCAGCGCGAGAAAAAAGCAGAACAGGAGAAATCAGAGTTGAGAGCAGAAGTTCAACAACTCCGAAACCGGACTCCACTGGTAAATGAAGTCCGCCGGCTATTTAAAAGAGGTGAAGTGTTAGAAGTAACCATGAGTGTATGGAGAAATGTTCACCATCAAATGAAGAAGGCCGACCGGGTAAGAGCACCAGTGAACCAAGTAAAAAAGGATGAAGGTCAGGAGGCCTCACAAGCCTTATTTAATGATGGGTCGATAGATAATAAAATTTCAAAATTCGAAAATTTTCCAGGATTGGATTCATACACAGAGTGCTAAGGTTCAGCTCCGTATGGTAATACAATATAAGGACAAACTATCTAAGGACTCGGACAAAGTAATGTCTTCGTACAACCACCCGATCGGGCCGGTGACGTACCGATGCACACTTTGCACCACATTCCGTCGCTTGGGGCATTGGACGAAGAGAAAGCCTGGGAACAAGTGGATCAGGACATCCAGTCATTTTTGCAGCCTATCAAGCAAGTCGCTGCTGCTCCCGAGCCCTCAGCATCTCAAGAACATCTGAGTCAGTTTATTGCCACTTCAGCTCGGATTTATACCAAGCTTGCCTCGCTTTCAAACCAGATCTCACAAAAAAGGGAAACCTTAGTACCAAATGCTTTGGAATGCATGCATCGGTTGAAGGAGGAGGTTCCTCTGGTTTCCCCCATAGCGGCAGAGTACCGGACATGGCAAGATTTTCTCAAGGAGCAGCAGATTGACGCCCCTGACCTCAACATTGCGCGTCCATCTCCGCAGCCTGGTAGCAGCAAGTCATGAGCAGTAGTTAGAGGTAAGTCACAGGTCGCACCACCCGGACAAGTCGCAGGTCGCACTGTCTCTCCAGGTCGTAGGTCGCACTGCCTATCCAGGTCGCAATTCGCACATACCAGACAGGTCGCAGGTCGCAACCTCTTCAAGGTGAAAAGTGAAAAGTCGGGAAGCCCAAAGGGCAAGTTTTGTGCTATAAAACTCCCCACGGGGAAAGTATTAAAGGGCTTTTTCTTTTTGGAAACTCAAGAGATACATGGAATTGTATTGAAAGATTATACTCTTGTACATATGAATACAGATTCTTGTTAACACACCCTATGGTTATGATGTGTTTTGCTGTGCGAAGAATGTGTGTATTCCTTGTACAGTTTCAGAACATCCTATGATTAATGAAGCTGCACTCTTCATGTCATTATTTATGCGTCACGGCTATCTGTGTTGTATTAATGATGTTCAATTTATCATCTGCTCTATTAATGAATGTTAATGAACTATTTTGTTAGCATTTCGTTTTATCTTTCAGAAGTAAAGGGATATCTCATCATAAAGAACTATTTCTTTTGTGGTCAAACTACCTTATAAGAATTACCCCCAAATATGTGTTGCTAATGACATCTCCTGAGGTGTACATGCTTTATTTATAATCTTGCTACGCATAGTGTTTGATTCATGTTTAAACGCATCAATCCTGTATTCTGTATCATGTGAATAAGTGTATGTCCGCAGGTTCAATCAGGTTCTTTTGAAGCTGAAGGGAAGGCATCTTAAGTGGTAGCCGGACCCACACCCCGGACGGGATCCCTACTCCAAACGGTTCAAGGTCTAATTGGGACTTTCTACCGGGGATATCCCCTACTGTTGGCCGAACAAATTTTCCTGTCAACAGATTTGGCGCTAGAAGGAGGGCCTGATGGCAGCCTCCCAGCATACAACTAACTTTCCATCACAAACTCCCCAAGGGGAGGTCATAAACAATGAACCTATCCCTCCTCCTCTAGAAGATATCCCAGAGAGGGAGACTCGATATTACGAAATCACCAGAGCGCAGTTGAGAGCCTTGCGCCCAGCTGCCCGCGATCTTATCAGAAATTTATGGTTTACTCCAATCATGGAATACCTTGCCCACACTCGAACCCCTCCTGAGAACATCACCCGTAATGGTTCCCTTGCAAGTACCATACCCGAGCTCGTAAATCTCATGTTGGAAGACCTCGGCATTGCTGTTGAGGAAAATGACCCGATTCTCCAAGAGGGTGAAGAATTTGGTGACACCGAACCTTTCCTCGACTCCCAGCCTAACCAGACTCGGCCAAACAACAATCAGGCACATCCCCCACCCAGAGATGGTGAAGAAGATAGAGGCCGAGAAAATGTAGACGGGGGAAATAGGGCTCGCAGAAACGAAGGAGAAAGGAATAGAGCTCGCAGAAATGAAGAAGAAGGAAATAGAGGCCGAGGGGTTGGAGGTAGAGGAGATAGAGGCCGAGGCCAAGGAAACCAAGCTCGCAACCGTCACCCAAACCCAATCAGGCCTCCTGTCCACAACTTGGGATATCTTAGAGACTTTCTTTACCATGGGAGACACCAAGGCAAACACTCTCGTCATGAGTCAGAAGCATCTGTCTCAGGCTCGGGAGGTGAATCTGAGCCTGAGTTTAGGCAACACCAGCGGGCTAGGAGAGTGCAACCCCTAGCCTGGATGGCTCAATCTCCATTAAACCTTTTGGGCCCACTCCACGATCTGCCTAGGCATCCGGAGAAACACCTCCCCAAGTTTGACCCTGAGAAAGGCACCTTAGCTGAAGATCATATCAGCAGTTTCTATTTGTCTTTGCAAATCATGAGAGTCCAGTCCGATGATGTCGCATGTCGACTGTTTCCCCATACTCTCGAAAACAAAGCAGCCACATGGTACCGCTCTCTCCCCAGTGCCTCTATCACTTCATGAGACCAATTCCGTCGCGTATTCCTGCAGAAGTTTTCAGAAGATAAAACTCCTTCCATGCTTCTCACGGAATTGAGCACGATCAAGTGTCATAAAAAGGAGAAGGTTAAGGACTTCAACCAGCGCTTCGCTACCATATTGCAGAAGTTCCCCCCCAACCTGGCGTTGGATGACTCAATCACCATTGACTACTATACCAAGGCTCTCCCTAGGGACATTTCCGTTTTCATCAAACGTGAAGCCCGCGCTACCCTTACGGCTAATTATGAGGCTGCTCTCGCTGTGGAGAAAGACATGCTTTCGATAGGGGCTATCGATCACGAAGGGAGAGATGATCACAAGCCTAACACAAAAAGAGTTCAGTCCTCCACTCCTAAGACCACCGATAGGGATAGAGATGCATTTGATTTTGAAAGCATGGCAAAAACTTTCAAGCACTTAACGAATGAAGTCACTGACCTAAGGAGAAAGGGCACAGAATCCACAAGTAGCACTAAACCACCCAAACCCTTTTTCAGGAAAATTAATCCCAACACTAACAGACCTCCGTCTAACCCAAACACTGCTCTCAATATGGAAGAAATAGGGAAAGATAACTTCTGTTCTTTCCACCAAGCTGCCCACTCTGAAAAAACGTGCCCTCAATGGATTGGCAGCATGACAACAGTAGTTAACCAGCTTTTAGATGACCAAACCCCGGGGGATGTGATGGAGGATGATATTTCAGATCACGATGAGGATCTACCCTCGAACGAAGAACCAGGATCCTCTGTACTTGCTTTTGTCGTAATCCGAGGTGGGGACAGCCTTACCTCCATTGATATCAACATGGCAGATACTCCCAAAGACCAGCCCGTGCGGAATTATAGTCTAAGGAGAAAAGGACCTGTTCCCGAGCAATCATATGAAGACAAGAAAAGGGCTTTCCTAAGGAAAATTCTGCCCCCAGGAAACGGAAAACAACCTGCTCCGGAGAAGCCCAACAACAGCATTACCCGAGCAAGTCAAAAGGGAAAACTCCCGACAGATTCTCCAAAACCATCCACCGAGCCTAGCCCTCAACCAGATTCTAGCTATAACATTGTTGAGGATATGAAAAAAACAAGAGAAAACATCTCTCTCTACGAGCTGGCTCGCATTACTAACCAAAGAGAACTCTTTCTAAAGGCTTTCGCGAATACTTCAGCTACCAAAACTGTGAGCAACACGTCTGCGCAAGCTGGTCCAGATGTATAGTCTATAGTAAACGCCATCAATACCAACTCTAGAGGATCCACGCCTCCTTTCCTTTTGTCCTTCGAGATTTTTAACTTCAATGTCCACAACTGCCTAGTCGACTCCGGTGCCTCTACAAACGTCATGCCTTTATCTGTCTGTAAGAAGCTTAACATTCGCCTGGAGAAAACCGACGCAAAAATCATACAACTCGACAGATCACAAGTGCCAGCCGTAGGAGAGTTGAACAATGTCATCATCCGCATGTCATCAGACTCTAGGGTCCATCAATGCATTGACATTGTGGTTGTCGACATCCCTGAAGCATACGGCCTATTGCTTAGCAAGGACTGGCCCAGCAAGTTGCAAGGCTATTTCGCCACCGACTGGTCCCACTTGTGGCTTCCTTACAAGGGGTGGAATAATCAAATCAGGGTCGAAAGTGAACCCTATATGAAACACACCGTGACTGATTTGGATGCCGTTAATGAACCCATCAGCTTTGCCCAGGAGGAGCTTGGCATGTGTTTTCTAGAAGCCATATTCGGATGTTACCAACCCCCTCAGTCTTCCGTAGGACCCGAGGTCCAATATGAACTAGCACTTGTGGTGGAGGAGCAAGTCACCCCTGTCTCACCACCAGCAGAAATCCCTCCACAACCTATTACCCCAAAGGAGCCGGAAAGTGACATGTGGACCTTGTATTACGACGGTTCCAGGACCCATGACGGAGCTGGTGTGGGCTGCATTTTTCTTGACCCTCACAAGAATAAATTCTTAGTCTCATGCCGGCTAGAGTTCCAGTGCACCAACAACACTGCCGAATATGAGGCTTTAATCCTCAGGCTTAAGAAGGCGCTGGATTTGAAGGTAAAATGCTTACAGGTCATTGGAGATTCCGAGATTATCACTCGCCAGGTACACAACACTATTCACTGTTTATCCCCACATTTAAAGGCGTATCAACAAGATGTATGGCGATTGATTTCTGCTTTTGATGCATTTGGAATTAAATCTGTTCTTAGAATGCACAATGCAGCAGCTGATACTCTGGCTAATGCTGCTGCTAGATTTACCCCATTGAGGGACGGTTTTTCTATTGAAGTTATATATAGACCCTCTGTGCCAGACAACATTACTAATCTACGCGTTTTTAACGATGATCAACAAATTTTGGACTTCATGTTAAATGCTAAAATGTTCAAAGACGCGGTGATAGACGAAGAGGAGCATGAGCATGTTTTGCAGAAAGAGCATAATGAAAGCAAAGAGAACATCATGCCCAAGGGGGTGGTGTCATTAGAAAATCTTTTTGATCTGCAAAGCCGATTCCGCGGGCCCCCGAACACCAAAGTGCAAAGTTCCATATTGGCACATCGGCAAGTGAATTTGGGGTCAGATGAGAACCCAAAGTTCATTAACCTCGGCAAAGACTATAGTGATGAGGAGACACGGGCCTTCACCCAATTATTCTGGAAGTATCGGGACGTATTTGCTTGGACGTATGACGATTTACGTATGTACGACACTCGGATCATTCAGCACGTGATACCCGTGAGGGAAGGCGTCAAGCCCTTCCAACAGAAACTCAGAAAAGTGCATCCAGCATTGGAGCCAATGATTTTGAAAGAAATTAAGAAGCTCTTGGATGCACGCATTATTTTCAAAGTTCGTCACTCCACGTGGGTGTCAAATCTGGTACCCGTACGAAAGAAGTCCGGCGAGATCCGCTTGTGCAAAGATTTCCGTAATCTGAACCGGGCCTCAAACAAAGACAATTACCCGGTGCCACCCATGGAACAAATATTACAAGCGGTGTCTGGTTCTGAAATGTTCTCCCTATTAGATGGCTTCTCAGGTTATAACCAGGTGTTGGTAGCTAAACCAGACAGATTGAAAACCACCTTCCAGAAAAAATGGGGAGCTTTTTCTTTCAGGCGCATGCCCTTTGGGTTGATCAATGCGGGGGCAACGTTCCAACGAGCCATGGATATAGCTTTCTGTGGTTTAATAGGGCAGAGCGTGGTGGTCTATTTGGACGACATCACTGTGTTTTCATAACACAGGGGCGATCATTTACGCCACCTCAAGCAAATCTTCGAGATGTGCAGAAGGTACGGAATATCGCTCAACCCTAAAAAGAGCGTTTTCGCTGTGGCAGAGGGAAACTTGCTAGGCCACATTATCACTAAGCAAGGCATTGTGGTTGATCTAGAACGGGCGAAAGCCATTGCTCAGATTCCTCCCTCGAGCAACAAGAAAGCGATGCAATCTTTCCTGGGGAAAATCAATTTTGTCCGTAAATTCATCTCAGATTTCGCCCAGATAGTCAGGCCACTACAGGGAATGATTAAAAATAATGTTGTGTTCCAATGGAATCCCCCAGAAAGGGAAGCCTTCGATAAAATAAAAAAGGCTATAGCTGAAACTCCTTCCCTCCAAAGTCCAGATTTTGGTAAAGGTTTCATCCTGTACACTTTTGCTTCAGATTCCTCACTTGCGGCTGTCCTCACACAGAAAGATGGTAACAATGATGAACGACCCATTTCTTTCATGAGTACTGGTTTACAAGGAGCTGAGTTGAATTACCCAGAAATCGAGAAACAAGCCTACGCGGTCTACAAGGCGGTAAAATATTTTAGGCCCTACATCTTGAAAAATCATGTCACGATTTTTGTGCCACACCCAGCGGTCCGCTCACTTTTCATGCAGCAAGAGCTAGGCGAAAGGCGGGGAAACTGGGTGGCGTGTTTGCAAGAATACGATTTAGAGTTTAAACCGGCACATACCATTAAAGAACAGGGCTTATGCCAAATGGCCGCGGAGGCTGCAAGTGCTCATGAAATTGAAGAGGAATGTTGGGAACAAGAGACCGACATGTATCAGAGCGACCATGTGCCTCAGCAAAGTAGCCCTTCTTGGTATTCTGACATTTCAAGATATTTGGCCCAAGGCACGATGGACCCTGCTCTTACTGCCATGCAGAAACGCACAATAAGACTCAAAGCCGCATCTCACCAACTGATCCGAGGTAAGTTGTTCAAGAAACACCATGATGGGGTCCTGTTACGCTGCTTGGAAACTAACGAAGCACAGAAAATCTTAACTGAGTTGCATGACGGACCAGCTGGAGGTCATTTTGCCAGAGATACTACTGCCCATAAGATAATGCGCGCAGGATACTATTGGCCTACTCTTTTTAGAGATGCGCATGCATATGTTCGGAAATGCATCCAGTGCCAGAAGTTCGCTAACCGAGAAGCACGACCAGCCACCCCCTTACTCTCAGTAGCAGTGGAGGAGCCTTTCCAACAGTGGGGCTTGGATGTAATTGGTGAAATCACACCTCACTCTTCTAAACAACACTGGTATATCCTTACAGCTACTAATTACTTCACCAGGTGGGTCGAAGCAACACCTTTACGCCGAATCAACGATCAGGAGGTAATATAATTCCTCACGCATTCCATCATCACCAGGTTTGGCGTTCCAACTTCTTTAGTTTTCGATAATGCGACTTATTTCTCATCTTTTAAATTATATGATTTCGCGCTGGAAAATGGTATTGTTCTGAAAAATTCTGCGAATTACTACCCCTAGGGAAATGGATTAGCTGAGTCCACTAACAAGAATCTTATCCGTATCATTAAGAAGACCCTGCTATCCCACCAGCGCAACTGGCACAATGCCCTTAATAATGCACTTTGGGCTGACCGTATCACTCCCAAGTCCTCTTTAGGCACCTCTCCATTTTTCCTCGTGTATGGAAAAGAAGTTGTTCTCCCTCCTCATCTATCTCTCCCTGCCCTCCAGTTGTCCCAAGAATGTCATGGTACCCCATGCCCTACCTTGCAGACTCGAATCGACACCTTGCTGAAATTGGAGGAAGAAAGGCAAAAGACCCGGGAAAAGTTTTCCATCCATCAGAGCCGAATCAAGAGATGGTTTGATAAAAAGTCCGCAGGGAACAAAAATTTTGAAGTAGGAGACCTGGTCCTCAAGTGGGATAAAGCCCATGAGGAAAAGGGGAAGCATTCCAAGTTCCAAGCACTTTGGACAAGCCCTTTCCAAATTAATGAGAAGATAGGATCCCACACATTTAGATTGCAAACCCTTGATGGACGAGTCGAGGTCCTCCCCGTAAATGGGCATGACCTCAAACACTATTTCACCTAGCTTCCCCTAGAGGGCTATGTTACCCTTGTACCATATTTTTATTTTCTTGTACTTGTTTAAAAATATATATATATATATATATATATATATATATATATAACAATAATAATAAAATAAAATAACATATAGTAATAAATTTTTTGAGGAAGGATTTGTTAGAGCCAAGCAATTGGCACACTGCAACAGGTTCTATGCTGATGGAAAGCCCTTTCCAATAGACTCAAAGGTGGAAAAATCTTGCTTGTTCTCTGCACCTAAAGGTAGCATATCACCGAGCTCGAGGCATCAAGCGGGAAGCTTACCTCGCCAGTCTGAGAGGGTGTCCGCAAAATAAAATGCAGTGTAGTGGTAACCAGACTAGAAGGGAAAAGAGGTACTCTATGCTACGACAGGGTATCTGGGAAAAACCAAAGTCCTCATACCAGACCAGGAACAACCTCTCTGCAAGAAAAATAAGTCGGGATCCCTCATCCGCCCAGGCTAAATTTCCATCTCAAATAAGTGCCACGAGCACATCTAAATAAGTGCCTCAGGCACATTCAAAATAATTGCAATAGCACACTAATAAAGGGTAAAGGATTGAGAAAGGCTTCCTGCGCAGAGAGGTGATGTAATGACTCTGCCGGGGTACTGACCAGGCTCGCTGGCAGTGGAGCAACGTTCAAGATTCCTAGGCAGTGACTCCGCTTGGACCGAGAGGTTCGCTGGCAGCGGAGCGACACGATGAGGAAAAAATAATCGTACCAGACCCTGTAGCCCCCTGGAGTTCTCCAACCCTTCCAGTCCGGAGACCTGAAGAATTGAATTTGGTTGAACGGCACCCAAACATGCCAGCAGATTGAGCAACCCAGCAAGGTGCCAAAGGTTAGGAAATGTCAACCGCAAGGTAGAAGAAAACAGTCAGCATAGGCCCCTCCCTCCCCCCGCCAAGACTAACCATCAGCAGAGACTCTGAGTTCGTCCAGTGAATCGCCATTTGTTGTAGCCCTTACAACACCCTCCAAAAATACCACCATTTCAAATTTTTGGAGCCCCTTGAAACTAAAGAGAAACCAAGTGAGGAACCCTCAAGGCCAAGTTTCCAAGTCGCCAAGTCGCAAAGTTAAACTATTGATGAAAACTGCGACCCCACGACCTTGCGACCCCGCGACCCCAGGTCGCCAGGTCGCAAATCTCCAATTTTAATGAAAAGTGCGACCCAACGACCTTGCGACCCCGCGCGACCCCAGGTTTCTAGGTCGCAAGGTCGCTAGGTCGCAAAACACTTGAATTAATAGATTTGCGACCCAGCGACCCCGCGTTAAATGCCCGCACGTGCGAACTTCTATATAAAGGAGGTCGCTAGGTCGCATTTTACACATTCAGCGATTTGAAAGAAAACGCCTCTGACAGCTCGACTGGCGCGTTTTTCCTGGGTAAGTTGCCATTTCCTCCTGCTTTTTCCATCATGAGCATTTCTTACCAAACCCATGTCCCCTGAGGCCTTTAAATTGCCCCTTGTCTAAGCCTTTACATTCTTTGTTTCAATTCAGGAGTGTTTTGTGACACTGCTTTCTCCAAAAATGTCCAACCTCACCACACTTTTGGTTCAAACTCTCATAGCCTTGTCCCTTGCTCTTAAAACCATTCCTCAGCTCTGCCTGGACCCAGCTAGCTTATAAATTCTCAAGAGGAGGGAGAAAAGAAACCTTACGGCCGCGCGCGCGCAAAACCCCCCGGCAAGCTTTATCGCGACCTGCGACCTAGCGACCTAGTCGCTAGGTCGCAAAGTCGCATTTTCTTCAGATTGCTGGAATCTGCAACCCAGCGACCCAACGACCTAGTCGCAAGGTCGCAAGGTCACATTTTCCAATTTTCCGAAGAGTTGCGACTCAGCGACCCAGCGACCTGGTCGCGAGGTCGCAAGGTCGCATTTTTCTCTGTATTCGTAATTTGCGACCCCGCGACCGTGCGACCTAGTCGCAAGGTCGCAAAGTCGCGCCTAGACTTCTTCTTACAATCCGCGACCCTGCGACCCAGTAAACCAGTAACCCAGTTTTACATGTGTATCAGCTAAATTTCATCACTAAACTGTGACTGGTTTTATATCATCATGTCGTTCTTATCTTTGGATTCCTTTATGAATTTGACAGGTGAACTTCAAGAAGACATAGAGTGCATACCTGTTTTATCAGATTCTAGTGACATGGCACCCCCGCTATCCCGGAAGAAGGACAAGCAAGTGGTGGAAGAAATTGATGAGCTGGACGTGGTATCCCCACCCCCAATATACAGGGATACACTATGTACATTTGCAAAAGAAGACAACATGCGATGGTACCAAGTGTATCATGAGTTCGCCATACCGGAAGAGGAATTTCCAGAAGATCTCCCAGACCGGGAAATATACTTGGCAGTCAAAAGGTCCAAACTACATCTGGCAGGGGCGCATCCAGCCATATTTCCATGTCCAGAGGTTATAGATTGGATCATACAAAAGACGGATCCCAATAAGTTTGTGATCCGAGACAGCGAAGGCAGGGCTTTCGCTACGCTCGTAGGCGCGGATGCCCACCTTTACTACTCGTTGCCTCGCCCAGATGAGAATTTCACTCCAGAATGGGCTACTGCTCACGTTGTTCCGATAGTTGATACTATTAGACAATGGTGGGAGGAGCCCGAGAAGTTTAAGGTCAAGAAAGACCAAGAATATCCGGTGGCTAGCCTGAGAAAGGTTTATAAATTAGTTGCTGCCATGCTTTGCAGGCTTTACGGGCGCCCGGATTGCTCCACTTTCAGCGGTAGTTGGGCTACTATCATGGAGTATGTGACAACACATGGCACCTGTTTCAACTGGGCCGGCATATTGATGACTTCGATGCAGACCAACTTGTCCGCGGCATTGGCCCCAGATGAGGGAATGCCTTCTGAATTTTACATGGCCTCTTACCTATTGGATGCTGTCTGCGCAAGATTACACTTTGAGGGATGGGCACACAACTGGGACTCCGAGCAGTCTCGTGCAATTCATCTGCAAATCAGGGTATTTTTGGAGTCCAAGTACAAACAGGATATAGAGCAGATCTCCCAAGTATTTATCCCCTCTCTATATAGAAACTTATTTGGCCAGGACTCCCCCTGCATGTCTTGGCGGGCCAAAGAGACTCTAGTCAAAGTGGCACATTGGTTCCCTTTCCCCGGATATACCTTCATCCGAGTCTTTGGATCTTACAGGGCACCACATGCTATGCCTCACTTTGTTACGGACAAAATGCTCATTCAAGAGGTATGCTTCCAAATGTCTCAAGGCTTCTCCAGCGTCCTGTCTAAAGGCAAAAAGAAGCCGTGGCCCACGCTGCCCCTGACCATTGGCGCATACACAGTTAAAGACTTCAAGGAAGTAGCAGCGGAGGGAGAAGCGATGAAAAGCTATCATCTTGGGGCGCTAGAACACTGAACATATGATCCGGAGAGAATAGTTCCTGAACACTGCCTGAAAGCTAAATTCAAGTGGACTTATCAGCATGTTGAGCGCCCGACAGAAGATGAAAGAAGGAACTGGTATAACGCCGAGAGACAATTTGCTCCGGGAGTAGACTTGGGTCAAGAAGATCCAGATGATCAGAGCCTAGAAAACAGAAGACGTCAGTTGGGAGGTGCCTCTTCCTCTTTACCCAAGAAGTCTCGGACCGGCACAGGGCTTACTACATCTATCCAACAGAAAGAAGCAGAAACAAAATCCCAGCAAGAAAGGGAAAAGAAGATAAAGGAGGATGAGGAAGAACGCCAGAAGAGTGCGACGGCAATGCAGAAGAAGAAGCAGGCCAAGGAGGCCAGGAAAGAAAAAGAGGAAAAGGAGGCACAAGCTGCGGCAGAACGGGCACTCAAGGCAGAGCTGGACAAAGCAGAAGCTGAGCGCCAAAAGAAGGCCGAACAGGTTGCGGAAGCTGAGCGCCAAAATAAGGCCGAACAGGTTGCGGAAGCTGAGCGCCAAAAGAAGGCCGAACAGGCTGCTGTAGCTGAGCAGAAGCGGAAGGCCGAAATAGAAGCAGCGGTAGAAACTGAACGTCGGTGAAAGGAAGAAGAGGAAAAGAATAGAGGAGAAAAGGAGGATGACATGCTAGAAGACATCGAGGTGACTCCCCTCGAGATACCTTTGGGCAGTACCAAGCTCTTTGAGGTTAGATCCCCCCAGGGGCAGGAAGAGGATGTATTTGATCTCACCAGACTTACATTCGATCAATTCTCTTTCAAAATCTGGCAAGAAAAAAGAAGATCTCTGGCGCAAAGTCCCTCTTCCACATCCACAGTTGCAACAGGCAAAGACATAGTCCTTGATACCAGGACTAATCCGGTAATGATAGCATCGGCGGGCATTGCTTTCGCCGCAGCCACAGAAGAGAACTTAACTAGAATGAGTAGAGAAATAGTCTCTCTACAAAATAGACTGCAAGCAGTTGAGCAGCACGAGAAAAAAGCAGAACAAGAGAAATCAGAGTTGAGAGCAGAAGTTCAACAACTCCGAAACCAGACTCCACCGGTAAATGAAGTCCCACTGGCCATTTTTAAAGAGTGTGAAGTGTTAGAAGTAACCATGAGGTAGGTGTATGGAGAAATGTTCACCATCAAATAAACAGTCGCCCCACTGGTAATAGCACGAGCGGAAACCAAGCAAAAGCACGAGCAGCTCAGGGAGGCCTCACAAGCCTTAGACAGAATGATGGGCTGGACAGTACAATACCCTCAGGCACCTGAAAATTTGCCCAAGAGGGATTGGATTCATACACAGGATGCTAAGGTTCAGCTCCGTATGGCAATACAATCTAAGGACAAACTATCTAAGGACCTGGACAAAGTAATGTCTTTGTACAACCACCTGATCAGTGGTATCGACTCGATGCACACTTTGCACCACATTCTGTCGCTTGGGGCATTGGACGAAGAGAAAGCCTGGGAACAAGTGGATCAGGACATCCAGTCATTTTTGTAGCCTATCAAGCAAGCCGCTGCTGCTCTCGAGCCCTCAGCATCTCAAGAACATTTGAGTCAGTTTATTGCCACTCCAGCTTGGATTTATACCAAGCCTGCCTCACTTTCAAACCAGATCTCACAGAAAAGGAAAACCTTAGTACCAAATGCTTTGGAATGCATGCATCGGTTGAAGGAGGAGGTTCCTCTGGTTTCCCCCATAGCGGCAGAGTACCAGACATGGCAAGATTTTCTCAAGGAGCAGCAGATTGACGCCCCTGACCTCAACATTGCGCGTCCATCTCTGCAGCCCGGTAGCAGCAAGTCATGAGCAGCAGTTAGAGGTAAGTCGCAGGTCGCACCACCCGGACAAGTCGCAGGTCGCACTGTCTATCCAGGTCACAGGCCGCACTGCCTATCCAGGTCGCAAGTCACACATACCAGACAGGTCGCAGGTCGCAACCTCTTCAAGGTCGCGAGGCAACTCAACAGGCAGGCAGGTGAAAAGTCGGGAAGCCCAAAGGGCAAGTTTTGTGCTATAAAACTCCCCACGGGGAAAGTATTAAAGGGATTTTTCTTTTTGGAAACTCAAGAGATACATGGCATTGTATTGAAAGATTATACTCTTGTAAATATGAATACAGATTCTTGTTAACACACCCTATGGTTATGATGTGTTTTGTTGGCGAACATTGTGTGTATTCCTTGTACAGTTTCAGAAAATCCTATGATTAATGAAGATGCACTCTTCATGTCATCATTTATGCGTCACGGCTATCTGTGTTGTATTAATGATGTTCAATTTATCATCTGCTCTATTAATGAATGTTAATGAACTATTTTGTTAGCATTTCATTTTATCTTTCAGAAGTAAAGGGATATCTCATCATAAAGAACTATTTCTTTTGTGGTCAGACTACCTTATAAGCATTACCCCCAAAGATGTGTTGCTAATGACATCTCCTGAGGTGTACATGATTTATTTATAATCTTGCTACGCATAGTGTTTGATTCATGTTTAAACTCATCAATCCTGTATTCTGTATCATGTGAATAAGTGTATGTCCGTAGGTTCAATCAGGTTCTTTTGAGACCGAAGGGAAGGCGTCTCAAGCGGTAGCCGGACCCACACCCCGGACGGGATCCCTACTCCAAACGGTTCAAGGTCTAATTGGGACTTTCTACCGGGGAGATCCCCTATTGTTGGCCGGACAAATTTTCCCGTCAACACTATGTTTCATCAGTCTTCTATAGACAGAGTCTAGAAAAGGCCAGGAAGCCTCTGGTTTTCACCCTCTCATTAGAGGTGATATAACCAGTAAATGCCCTACCATTTTATCTCTGGTTTAGAAGTTGCTGGTGTGTTTTCCATACGTCTATGATCCCATAGTGGAATATCTTAATATATTCCCTACCATGCCTATTTTTCCCCATTTAGAATATTACATGGCGCGGAGGTGAAAAGCCAGTTTGGAAAAACCACCGTGGTTATCGCTCAGGGTATGGGCGGTAAGCAGTTTTGGCCCGGAGTTGTACGATTCCATTCATCGTTGGATGCATGTCCAGGGTGAAACCAACCCTTTAGTGAGGGTTGAGGGTGTTAAACCCCAGCCACGAAATCCACGCAATATGCGATTCAGACTGTCGGATCTCAAGGAGCAAGATTGATAATGCGGGTAGAGCCCGAGGATGGGGTGTAGGTCTGAGGGGTGGGAAGTGGAGTACAGGTGTCGAGCTGTGTTTGGGGCATAGGATTTGAGTGGAATGTGGGGCCGAGGTGGTGACGTATATAGGTTTGTCGGGTAGCGTGATGTCAGGTTGGGAGACGGGGTGAAAAGCAGGAGTGTGATGGTCGTTGGATCAAGGTTGATCAACGGTGAGGATGGCCCAGGAGAAACAAAGCGACAGAGTGAAGTAAAAAAAAAAGGGGTGGCCCACTTTTAATTTTCCAAAGGTTTTGGATTTCTTACAAGGCATGGGGGTTTAAACAATAAAATGGGTAGAGGCATATTTGTATAGTGGAGGGGGCTTAGGAATAGGTGGAGGTCGGGGTCGTATCGGAGTGAATGGGCTAGGGCTTAAGTGGGAAGGGGCTTAAGGCCCATATTTCACAAAAGTGGGATTTTGTATAAAAATAGAGTTTTTATGAGACTTTTTTGGGTTTTGATAGGTTTAGAAAGGACAGATTAAAACAATGTAAGAAGGGGTTTTGCATTGTTTAAGAGTTTTTAGGAGAAAATGATGCATGAGGGGGGATATTTTAGGGTTTTTAGAGGGGAAGGAAGAAAGGATAAATGAGGGTGTCAGTAGAGGGGTGAATGAGGGAATTAGGCCCCCCAAAATGGAGTTTCTTTAGAGTAGCAGTGTGGAATTTTGAGAAGGCATAAAAGATAAGAAATTTTAGTGAAAAACAGTCAAACTTAGGATGATGAAGGCAGTGAGACCTATAAAGATAGCTGATGGGAAAATAATGCTATCTTTAGGTGCTTGTAAAACATTCACAGTCATCTAGTGAAATCTGTAAAATACAGGAGGATAACAGTGGCTCTAGCTAGGGAGGGTAGCTCCTTTAGGAAGTGTCAAGAACCTCAGAAAATAGATCTCTGGAAGAAGTAAACTAGTGCCTTGATTTGCACCTTGACATACCTCCTTTAGACTTGATGACTTGTTGTTTTGAAGAAGTGATTTTTCAACATCTGAATCATAACATGATTAATTTCCAACTCAACCTCTACCTACCCATCTTACTTGTTCTACCATTTTTTCTTCTTTGAGTGCATTTGAACTAGCACACTCTTAGGCATTTTTATTTTTTGAAAACAAAAATAAACTATCTATTCCTATCCTTATTTCTTCCAAGAGTTCAGATTAAACTGATGAACTCTTTTATTTCTCTACCTAATCTAACTATCTGTCAAGATTATGCTGTATGACAGATTCTTATTCTCTAACCTAAAACAAAAAATTGAAAATATAACCAAATAAGGATTAAACAGTCTGATTTGTTATAGGTAGTGATACTTTGTACAAGTCTGCATATAGAATTTATTTTGCAGAAATTCTAACACAAAACTTTAAGGGTTGAGATTTGGAATTAGCTTTTTTATCCCTCTCCTCTTTCTTGGTTCATATTTTGAGCTTTGGTACTGTTGAGAATGCAACAAGATGATGAGCTTAGTGAAAAGAAGGCGCCTTCACTAAGTGGGCCCGCAGGCTATTTTTGGCGCAAAGTATATTGTTAGACTATGTCTATTTTTAGACATATGGATCATGTTCTATGAGTTGCAGGATGCTATTTGTGGATGGTTGGTCAGGTCGGAAAAAGTAGATGGAATTCTATTTTTAGACATATTGGGCAGAATCTATTTTTAGATTGCCAGTCTAAAAATAGATATGTTGAATATTATTAGCTCTTAATAATATTTGGACTCTAAACATTATCTTATCCTCTTGGAGCACTTTAGTTAAGTGCACAGATGTGGCACATGCAATTGACAGAAGGAATTACGCTATTCCTGAGGGTTTATTGGAGCTATTGCATGGAGACTTCAGTTAGAACTCAGGTGACAGAGTTTGGTGGAGTTGATTGAGGAGTTAATGGAGTTGTGTTCAGTTTAACTCAGTTAAACATAGTTGAGCTAGTTGTATCTAGTCTAACTGATTGATACACTAGTGAGAGTGGTTTGAATTAATTATTAATTAATTCACTAATTATTAAATCATAAATCAACTAAAGAATACATCAGTTAACTTCAGTGCATGGACAGTTTCAGTGGAGACCAGTGGAGAGGTAGGTGAAAGAGCAAGTGTGACTATCAGTTGTGACTATACTGGTGCATGAGTTTGCACCACACATTGATGGAGATGCCAATGAGGATTGCACAATGCATACCAGGTGGATTCAAACTTAGATTGGGCCATTATTCATCTTGGATTGTGCAGTAGAGGCAGGCTAACAGGTGGAGCAGATTGGAGCATGTGTTTTGTTAGATCCGAGCTTGTGTAGTGTGTAACAATTGGAGATTGTACTGAGAGCTTGTGAGGAGTTTGTACAATGATTGTTACATGATCTCTATCATTATAATATATATATAGTTGGGGGTTTTCAGCTTTAAGCTTTCCCATAAATACTGTGTTTATATGTGTGATTGTTTATGGTTTTAATGTGCTCATGCGATTGTTTATATTTCCGCAAATTGATGATCAATAGTAGAAGAGGTTATGTATTATGCATGAAGCTCAAATAGTGTGTGATCAGGATAATCTCGGTGAATAATTTAACATTTATTCAAATTTATACATGGTATCGGAGCGATATTGATCATTGGAGCAATTGCAAAACATTGAAGCGGTTGAGTTTTGTGCTGGTGGAATTCGAATTTGCAGCAGTGTTTTCTTGGTGTCGAAGTTGAGATGTCTTTCAACGAATTGCGATTGGAGTATGCCCTTGAGGGCAGCTCGAATTATATTGCATGGAAGGACAGGATGGAGGTGGTGCTGGATGACAATGGGTTGAAGGAGTTCATAGATGAAGAAATTCCAAAACCTACTTCTAGTGATGTTGCCGTACTTGACGCATGGAAAAAGAAGACAACAAAGTGTCGAAGGATTCTGTTGGAGGGCGTGAAGGATCACATAGTGTCCAGCCTTCATGGTAAGGCTTCTCCATTCTTGATGTGGAAAGCTTTGACAGATTTATTCCAAAGAAAGAGCGACCAGAGGAAGTTGGCGCTCAAGGACAAACTCAAGAACATAAAGATGGAGAAAGGCGACAGTATGCCCAAGTACCTCACGAAGTTTGTCCAATGCAGGGATGAGCTAGGAAGTGTGGGGGTGACTGTTGATGATGAGGAATTAGTGATTTTTGCTCTCCTTGGGCTTCCGAAGAGTTGGCATTCCTATTAGGACTCTGTCAATGGTCGGGAGAAATTGCCAGGATGGGAGCGACTTTGGTCGGATCTTGTGCAAGAGGAGATAAGGCGGAGTACCAGGGATGGATCTTCATCAAAGAAATTTGATGAAGAGAATTGCGCTTTGGCTACCAAAGCAAAAAAGGGGAAGAGCAATAAATCTTCTCAATCCGGTGCGAAAGGCAAGAAGCAGGACATGTTCAAGGTGAAGTGCTTTCACTGTCACCAACACGGACATTACGCCACTAATTGTCCACAGAAGAAGAAAAATAAGCACGTTGCTGGATCTGCAGCTGGAGAGGCCTTAGCCTCGCAGTTTGAGCTGGATTTTTCGCTGATCACATGCTTGGTCTCAAGTGTGATTGGTTCAGTGTGATTTCTGGATAGTGGTGCGTCTTTTCACATGATAGGAGATCGAGATTTGTTTACTGATCTAGATGAGAAAGATCTTGGAGTGCACATCGAGATGGGCGATGATGGTAGATACAGTGCGACTGATATCGGTACCATTTCCTTTGAGAGGGAGTCTGGTAAACCCTTCAGATTGAAGGAAGTGATGCATGTTCCATGATTGAAGAAGAATCTTATCTCTGTGGCGATGTTAGAAGACAAGGGATATGATGTTGTCTTTAGCGAGGGAAAGGCCTTCCTGCATAGTAAGGCAACTGGTGAGACCCGGAGGATAGGGGTTCGAGTGAAGAACCTTTATCAATTGCAGTAGATGGCTGCGCAGCAATGGCAGGCAAGGCAGAAGGAGTGGTGAGCCGGGATGATGGCGAGTTGTGGAACTAGAGATTGGGCCACCTTCATCATGAAGATTTGAAGATACTGCAACAGATTTCTATTGGGCTTCCTACAGGTACTCTTGCGCAGTCAGATCAGTGCAAGGGGTGTACCTTGGGAAAATTTGTGAAAGCCACCTTTCATGAGAAGGATAGTCGCGCCACGACGATCCTTGAGAGAATTCACATAGACGTGTGTGGAAATTTCTCAGTAGCTTCGATAGCAAAGCACAGGTATTATGTGATATTTGTTGATGATTTTTCTCGTAAGTGCTAGATCTTCTTCATGCAGAAGAAGAGCGAGACATCCTCAAAGTTCTATGAGTTCAAGGCACTGGTTGAGAAAGAATCGGGGAAGCAGGTGAAGGCTCTTAGGAGCGACACTGGTGGTGAATTCATCTCTGGAAAATTCAAGGACTTTCGCAGTGCAGAAGGAATTCGAAGAGAGCTCATAGCACCTCATAACCCACAGCAGAACGGGGTTGCTGAGCGGAAGAACAGAATGATCGTGGGTGTTGCACGGGTGATGTTGCATGATCAGGGCCTACCCATTCACTTGTGGGCGGAGGCATGCAATACTTTAGTTTATGTGTAGAATCGTTGTCCTCAAAAGATACTTGGCATGAGTACATTCGAGGAGGCGTTTTCTGGTAAGAGGCCTGATATTTCCCATTTGAGGATTTTTGGTTCACCTGTTTACATTCATGTGACGAAGGATGCCAGGAAGAAGCTGGAGCTGACTGCAGAGGTTGGGATATTTGTGGGGTACACTGATACACCCCACAACTATCGTGTGTATTTTCCAGACAGTCGCAAGACCGTTGTGCGACGGGATATCAAATTTCATGAGGAGAAAGCCATGAAGTGTTCGCTTGAGAGGGAGCCACACTTGCATGCAGATGAGGAGCCATTAGTTCCTAAGGATGAGCCTCGGGATGTGGATCAGCCACAAGAGGAGGTTCATGAAGTGGAAGAGACCACTTCATGCAACGCCAACCATCAGAGGGCGGAAGCGCACTACAGAAGCTGAGCGACTGGCTCAAGATGTAGAGAAGGTTGTAGGAGCACCTACATCACAACGCAGACAGAGACAGTCACCTGATCGGTATACTAGATACATGGATCTTATGAGAAAGTGTATCGTGACAGAGCCATCCTCTTTCGAGGAAGCTGTGGAGGACCCCGCATGGGTAGATGCCATGGTGGAAGAGTATGATTCGATTGTGAGAAACAGTGCATGGGAGATTGTCCCGACGCCGAAGGGGAAATCAGTGGTGGGTTCGAGATGGATCTACAAAGTGAAGCAGGCAGCTGACGGGAGTGTGGAGAAGTACAAGGCAAGATTTTTTTCCCGAGGCTTTTCACAGATTGAGGGGATCGATTATGAGGAGACCTTTGCACCTGTCGCAAGGTATTCTTCCATACGGACGATTCTTGCTCTCTCAGCGTAGATGGGGTGGCACATTCATCAGATGGATGTGAAGACTGTGTTCCTCAACGGAGTCATTGAGGAGGAGGTGTACATAGATCAGCCCGAAGGTTTCGAGATCTTCAGCAGCGAGTCGCATGTGTGCAGGCTCAAGAGAGCGTTGTATGGGTTGAAACAAGCACCTCGTGCTTGGTACACACGGATAGACAGTTATTTCACCGGACTTGGATTCTCCAAGAGTGAGGCAGATCCTAACCTATACCAAATTGTGGTGGAGGGTAAGTTGTTGATCATTGTACTTTATGTAGATGATTTGATTTTGATAGGTGATGAGCTGTTGATACTCTCATGCAAGGAGGATCTTGCAAAAGAGTTTGAGATGAAGGACTTGGGCCTCCTACAACATACAAACAAATATTAACTTAAAAACCTGTGGAGGGGGGTAACACTCCATTTTTTGGGTTTCTGACATCGGGGAGTGATTTGCAGAGGAAAAGAGGGTGTAGGGGAATGATCTCAGAGGTGCGTTTATGAAGAAATGAAAGTGAGGGTGAGGAAATTTGAATTTTGGCGTGTAATGTTCCTAAATTAGCTTCATCTAATTTGGAACATTAATTTTTCCTTATTTATTTTGTATTTCATGATTAATGAATAAATTGTAAAAGAGGATGTCTAATCCTCTTGCAAATCAAGAATAAATCAGTGCCTATGTGATAAGATACATATTTAGGCCATTGAAATAATATCTTGCAGGTGTAAAAAGGCCAAGACCACCAAAGGAGATCCTATTTGACCAAGTCAACAGTGTTGTCTATGTTCATTGAACCTCCTTGATGGACTTCACAGTTCTAGAAGGGGTTTCCAAGTGTGAAAAGAACAAAAGGATGAAAATGGTTTAGGGTTTTCCAAGAGACTCTAATGTCATAAAAGGAGGCTGAAGGCTCATGAAGAGGTTTTTGATCATATTTCATTTTCTGAGCTTGCTAAGGCAACTCCATTTCTCTTTGTTGTTTAGCAAGAGAAGAGAGGATCTCCTGTTTAGGAATCCTCTATCCTTATTTGAGTAGCTCTTGGAGGGAAGTGTGCTAGATTGAACCACTATCAGGTTGAAGGCCAAGCTATGCTTGCATTGACAGTGCTGGCTCATTGAGGGTTTTGTTGCTGCTGTAAGTGTACTAAGTGGGATTTTATATCTGCAAGGATCTAGTTGTTTTTAGAGTCTCCTCTCAGGGAGGGTGTCTTGTGACCACTCGGAAGAGGGTCTCTATTGTATTTTGACTTCAGATCTGTATATTCTATATACTGAAACATTCTTCCGAAGCTACTACGCAGCCTCCTTGGATAACTGCGTTATTTCTTATGTACTGCTTCACTATTGTCTAGATCTTTCATTATACTTGTTTCTCGTGATTGAGGCTTTCCTCTCACCTTCAAGATATATGAAGTAGCTTGCTGGTATCTCCTGTTTAGATATGATGTATATTATGAATAAATTCATCTTTAGAAATTACTGAAGCGTTTTGCAATTCTTTGTACCAAAAGTTAGATCTACACTTTCTAGTGCATTATTTTGTAAAAACCCCAAGGGGATCTTGATTAGAAGGCTGAGTAGTTTCCAAATCTAGTATGGATATGATGTTCCAGCCATGGATCTGCTAAAAATCTGAGTTCTAACATTATACTTCTGAAGCACACTTAGAGGGACGCTGTCTATTCATTTCTGCACTTTCTACATACAGTGTAGCTTCTATTTCTGAATATTTATCGCTTATTTCCTCATGCAATTCACTGTACTGCTTAAGAAACTCATTCAAAGTCTGATTTTCTACTGCTATACTGTAATATATGTCTGATGGCTGATTTCTAGTGACTCTCTACTGAAACTGCACAATTCTAAAGTGGGTTCTTCTTCATTCCATCAACTCTTCTCTTTAGCTAATGTTTAACTAGTCAGCTTCGCGGGAGATCTATTTAAGGCCCTTAATCCCATTTTTTTTCTTCTGAAATTTAGCATGGAGGTCCAAAATAACCTTTAATAAGAGAACCTAGCCCTAGGAAGCATTATTATTGCACCATTTTTCTTATACATCATTACCCTTGAGCCTCTTGCAGTTTTTCCCTGAAGTGGAATTTCCCTCTTCTTACTTATTTGGTTTTTTCTTCTCTTTGGATCCATTCTTTAGATCTGTAGATCTAATTTTTCCAAGGGAATTAAAATCCAAGAAGAGTGTGTTATTTCCACACTTTCTATGTTTCATCAGTCTTCTATAGACAGAGTCTAGAGCGGGCCAGGAAGCCTCTGGTTTTCACCCTCTCATTAGAGGTGATATAACCAGTAAATGCCCTACTAGTCTATCTCTGGTTTAGAATTTTCTGGTGTGTTTTCCATACTGTTGTGATCCCATAGTGGAATATCTCAAGATATTCCCTACTGTGCCTATTTTTCCCCATTTGGAATATTACAGTGGTATCAGAGCATGATCTCTGGCACTACCTGTGAGATCAAGCTATCAGTAAAATCAAGAGCAAGGGAAACATGAAGAATATGAGTTTGATCTTATCTATTTTTAGATTTAAGAAGAACCTCCCCAAGGAGGATGTGCAAGAAGAAAAGAGAAGCAGCAGTGAAGCTCCCATGGAGTTTCAAAAAGAATACCTTCCAATCAGATCTATAAGATCTGTGCATGAGGAACATCTTGAATCCTCATCTCATGGATATGTGCACTCAGCCATATCCCTAGAGCTTAATCATTTTTCCAGGGATTCCTTCATGAAGGAGGAAAAATAAGGTGTGAGCTTGATTAAGGCATTTCCAAGGGAAAGATCTCCATTTTGTGAATGGTCCTCATCTCAAGAGGAGAGCATGAAGGTTTCTCCTTCAATACTTGATCAAGATCTATTGTCTCTCATTGATAATGGTACAATTTCAGTTATTGAAGAGGAGGAAAAGGAAGTGGGAGATGAGAACACAGTCACCTCAGGGACACCTCAAACACTTCATGACGAAGAAGTTGGAGCACTTGCTCCAAGAGAAGAGACTCTTGCACCCTGCAAAGAGTCCCACAGGATCTCATGCATGAGGAGCATGCACTATCATTGATCAGTGATGAGGTCTTGGAGGTAAGGGAGGTAGAAGAGGAGGAATTGAATCAAAAGGAGGAGAGCATGAACCCTTCTCTACTTCAGAACTTGGAAGCACAAAGAAGGCAAGAGGACATATGCATTGAAGGCAGGGACAAATCTGTCTGCCTACATCCACATTCTACTCTATGCCTTGACACCTCTTTGCAAGGAGGTCCTCTACTAGGAGCACCTCTTGATAGGAGGAAATATAAAGTGTTCTCTTAACTATGGGCTGCATATGCATACTTGGTTAAGGAGGGAGCCTTGGGAGAAGCTAGCACAGCGCAGAGAATCTCTCAAGCATTTAGGAGAGATATGAGCAATCTCCTGAAAAGGACATTGCAAATTCCCACTCAGATATATGTGCTGAGAAAGGATAAATCAGAGATCTATGATGGCATGAGCATAAGGGCACATGGCAACTCCATATCTTTGGGGCAGCCCATGATCTCTTCATTCACAAAGGAGATTTCTGAAGATGGCAAGGGGATCCTAACCCTCTTGTATACCTAGGCCAAAAGGAGGAGCTTTTGGAAAACAAGGACTTTCCAAGGGGAAGTTGATTTCCATATGCTGCAATCTTGTATTGTGCAAGAACAGCTGCAAATGGGGTAGAAAAAGGAATATTATGATTATCCAACATTTGATATGATATCAAGGATGTCAAATATGGGAGCCATGAGAAGACAGGGGCTGCATTTTGTTAGGACTCCACTATGTATCATTTTTGCTATATACTTTGACACCATTTTACTTTTTAAACCATGATTAGAAAGGATTCCATTATCATTTCTCATCTACTTTATCCCAAGGTATATACAATCCTCTTCTTTATTATATGTTTAATCTGTTTTACATTTAATTCCATAATACTCTTATATTTTATCATTAATTGAAGTGTATCATTGCTAACACAAGTCCAAAGATGTGGGATAGTTATATGCGTTGCTAGGAACAAGCGGCCGTTGCTGAAACAGCTGACTCAGTTGCTGAAACAGCCGTCAAGCACGCAAATTCCGCCATGCGTAATTTGCGATTCTGGAAGAACTTTTTGTGGAAACAGCAGCAACGGCATGAAGACACGATTACTTGGATCATCCTGAAGATAGCATTCGTGTTGTCTCTGTTGTAACAGTATCTTTTCTTGGAAGAACAGAATAGTCCTGTTTTGGGAAAGAGAACAGATTTGAGATAATGTAGATTCGCTCTCATGTAAATTGTAAAAGATGTCTCCTCTTTAAAAAGAGGAGACATCATCATTAGTAGGGAGTCAATGGTTGTAAAGCTACAGGAGAGTATTGTGTGAGAACTGGAGCTAGTCTCCATTTGTAATGTATCAATTATTTTGACAGATGAATAAATTCTTCCTTTGAGCGTTCCGATTTAATTCTTTCCCCAGGGGAATCTTGTGAGAGGGAAAGGGCCCGCCTTCCTCACAAGATTCACCCCTTTTTTTCCTGTAATTTGTTTAATTCTTTATGTTTTTTGCACTTCACTTTAATTCTGTTGTTGGACACTAGTTACACAGTTTAGTAATACTCTGTTTCTTTAGCGCTGCATGTATTGAATGCATTCACTCTTGGAAGTTGAGAAATCCATTTCTATTGATTGTATGAATGTATGATGTTGGGAAGCAGGTGCTGAAGATTCCTGCATAAAGGAATAGGGTCCTGCTCCCATTAATTGCTTTCCTTTTCCTGCAGTGTGATTAGAAACAAGAGAACAAGTGTTGAAAGTTCCTGTTCATAGGAATAGGGTCTTGATCTCTTGAAGTTACCTTTCCTACAGTGTGATTAAGTGTCAGGCAGCAGGTGCTGAAGTTCCTAACCAAGGAATAGGGTCTTGTTCCTACTATGGCTGATTGATTTCTTTTCTTGCAAATTGGTTTTCCTTTGTTTGGATTTTAACTGCAACATAGAAATTATTTCTGCTATAACTTAAGAGACTTCAGCTTTGATTAAACAGAGTGTGAATAAGTAGATTTGTGTGATTGATAATTGTGTGGCTTTTTACTACAACATTGTTTCTGCTTTTGAAATTGAGCATATCCAGTGTGTGATTATCTTTGAAATAAAAAGACTTCCTCGGGTTGACAATTTATGTGGAGCTTGAATTGTGAAAACAATTAAAGCGACCAACATTTTGGCGCCGTTGCCGGGGAAGGTAATTATAGATTTCAAAAGCATTAATCTTTTCTTTTTAAATGTGCAGATTGTATGAGAGGACGCGGAAACGAGAAGAAAACTAACCCCACAGGTGGCAAAGGCAAAGGAAGGGGAGGAAGAAAAACTTTCATTGACGAGATTGTATCAAAGGCTGAATCATCACAGAGATTAAGTTCTCGAAAATCAAAATTTCAGCACTCCCCTCAATCAGATTACAGAACAGAGGAAGTTGTGGGTCCTGAAAATATAGAAGAACCAGCAATCAGTGCTGGAGAGTCAGAAGAAAGTGTTAGTAAATCAGCAGAGCACATTGAGGAAATCGTAGAGAGCGTTGGACGACCAGTGGAAAACATTGAAGAGCCAATAGAAGATCTTGACGATCGAGCAAGTGCAGTAGGAGAGCCAACAATGGAAGGAAACAATGATGGTTTCTTTGGTGGAGGACGTGTAGATCTTGAAGGAGAAGGAAGGAATGAAAATTCCCTCTCTACCTTGGGATTTCCTATCAGTGATCTTCCTGCAGGGATAAATCCTATGAAAAATATTCCATTGTCTGCTTTACCTAACTTTCATGGTTTATCCTCTGAGGATCCGGATGAATTTCTTTTTGAATTTGATATATTATGCAGAAGTTATGATTATGTTACTAATGATCAAAAGTTGAAACTGTTTCCAGCCACCTTAAAAGGGAATGCTTTAAGATGGTTCATGAGCCTTGGAAGTCAGGTGATCACAACATGGGAGCAAATGAAACAGAAATTTCTGCTTAAATATCAAGACTACTGCCGGACGAGAGAAAAGAAGGATGAACTATTCAATATGACACAAAAGACGGATGAGAGTCCAGAGGACTATATAGAAAGGCTGCAGTACAACATACAGAGATCTGATCATCTGAATATAAGTAAGGAAATTCTCAAAACAATATTACTTAAAGGTTTAAGGGATGATTGTTTAGATATGTTAAACATGCTTGCCAAGGGAGATATATCTAAGGAATCATATGATGAGATTTGTGAACTTGCTAAGAGGTGTTCTAGGGGAGCTGCAAGAAACAGAACAAGAGATTCCACCTATTCAAGAGTGCAGAAATCGGCCAATGGAGGAGAAACAAGAGCTGAAATAGGTAATTTACTTGAGGAATTTAAAACTGAGATGTTAAGCTCTTTTGCTTCACAAATTGACACTTTGCAGGTTAAGAAGAAGCAGGCTGAAGCAGAAGCAACTCTGGCTGTCTTTTGCCCAAAGTGCAGAGACAAACATCCACTAAGGGAATGCCCAATGGATAAAATACCAATTTGTACCCTTTGTGAGAAGGATCATGAGACAAAACAATGTCCATCTCTACCAGGAATAAAGGCAGCATTACAGCCAACGGAAGAAGAAGCTGAAGCAGTTTACCTGCTAACTCAAAGAAGACAATGGCAACTAAAAGGACAAGGTATGAACTCTAGTATGCCATTTAATCGTTGGAACAATTATTCTGCTTTTGGTCAAACAAATTACCCTCCCTTCAATCAAATGCAATACCCACCCTTCAACCAAATGAATTTCCCACCCATGCAGCAATCAAACCCACCCTTTGTTGATCCTTCAATGTGGACTCCTTGGCCCTCACAGCAACCATCTTCTTTTAACCCTTGGAATTCAAATTGGAGAAGTCAACCACTCCCGTATCCAAATCAATTGCCTCAATTCCAACAACCACTCCCTCTGCCATCAAATGCTCCGCCAAATAACCAAATGAGACCCCAGCTACCTGTGCAACCAAATCCTAACCCCAATAATAAAGTTGTGCAAGTCATTGATATTGAGAATCAGTCTATATTTCCTACTATGCAATGTAATGATATTCATTTGAGATCTGGAAAAATAGTAGAGCCTATTATTGATGACATAAATTCTTCTGATTCTGATAAAGAGGAAACTGAGAAACATAAGAAAGCACAACCACCTCCTAACAAAAATGTGGAAAAAACAGAACCACCATTCCCCGAGCGTTTGGTTTTAACCAGAACAGCTGAAACACCTGATTTTAATCTTCTAGGGGAATTGCAAAATTTGTATGTTAAAATTCCACTCTTACAAGCATTAAGAGATGTACCAATTTACGCCAGAACATTAAGGGATATTTGTGTCAAGAAACCTGGTAGGAAAACCAAGGACCCCCTTACAGTGCATGTGATGGGGGACTTGTCTGCATTAATGTCCGAAAAAGCCCCTCCTGTGAAATATGGTGATCCCGGCCATTCTACAGTAACAGTTCAGATTGGTAAAACAATGATTCCCCAAGTTCTGGTAGATTTAGGTGCTGCAATTAACATAATGACTCTTGAAACTTCACAATTGTTACAGGTGAATAACACAATCAGAGATACACCCACCATTCTAGAGTTGGTTGATCGTTCTACAATTAAACCTGAAGGAGTTGTTGAGGATCTACTTATTTCAGTTGAATCCTGGAAATACCCAGCTGATTTTGTTGTATTGCAGACTAAAACAAAGCTGGGGGGACACCCCTTAATTCTAGGAAGGCCATGGTTGGCCACAGCTGATGCTTTTATCAGTTGCAGATCTGGTTCAATGACAATATCTAATGGTTATGAAACAAAACAGCTTACTCTTTATCCTCATGCTACACCAATAATTAATAATGAAGATTCTATATGGATGGATTATGATGATAATGCTGTTCAGCCTATTCTAACTATTGGACAAGCTTTAACTCTTAAAGACAATACAGAGGATGAGATAATTAATAATTTTATTTGTGAACCTTCTTCTGTCATTGCTGAAACACACAATCAATTAACTGCAATTTTTGAAACAGATACGCAAGAAAAGATTGAATCTGAAGACTCATCTCAGACTTTAACCACTATCTCATCTAAAAGCATAACAGTTGAAATTGAACCTGGCAAGACATTAAACATAAATCCCGATCTAACAGATGCTGAAACACAACAATTAATGAAGTTATTGCATGAATATAAGGAGGCATTTGCATGGGATTACACGGATATGAAAGGTATTTCTTCTGAATTATGTACTCATCGAATTTACATTAAAGAGGGATGCCGACCTGTTTGTCAACCCCAAAGACGAATGAATCCTAATTTACGAGAAATTGTTAAGGAAGAACTTCAAAAATTGCTTAATGCGGGATTTATATACCCTATATCTGACAGTGAATGGGTTTCCCCATTAGTAATTGTCCCTAAGAAAAACGGGAAATGGAGAGTATGTGTTGACTACAGAGCCTTAAACAAAGCTACTCAAAAAGATCACTTTCCTTTACCCTTCATTGATCAGGTGTTGGATAGTCTGGCAGGGAAGAAATTCTTTTCTTTTCTAGATGGATTTAGTGGGTATAATCAGATAAGAATTGCACCCCAAGACCAAGACACTACCACTTTCACCAGCCCCTGGGGAACTTTTGCCTATAGAGTTCTTCCATTCGGGCTATGTAATGCACCAGCAACTTTTCAAAGAGCTGTTATAGGAATTTTTTCTGATATGCTGAATGATTCTATGGAAATATTTATGGATGATTTTACTCCTTATGGTGTCTCTTTTGAAGATGCATTACAGAACCTTGAGAAAGTACTTAAAAGATGTATACAAGCTCACCTCTCCCTAAGTACTGAAAAATGCCATATGATGATGAGTGAAGGAATAGTGCTTGGACATTTTATTTCATCTCAAGGTATTCAGGTAGATCCATCTAAAATATTGGTCATTCAGAATCTTTCTGTTCCTAAAACGCAAACTGATGTGAGAAGTTTTCTAGGACATGCTAGATACTACAGAAGATTTATTAAAGATTTCTGTAAGATAGCTTCTCCATTATTTGTGTTGATTATGAAAAATGCTGAATTTAAGTGGACTAATTCTTGTCAGAAAGCTTTTGAGGAACTCAAGCATCAGTTGTCTACTGCTCCTATTTTAAGGGGGCCTGATTGGAACCTCCCTTTTCACATATCTTCTGATGCTTCAGACACTGCAATTGGAGCTGTCTTGGGACAAGAGGAAAATCATCTTCCTTATGCTATCTACTTTATTAGTAAGAATATGACCCCTGCCGAGCTTAATTATACAGTTACCGAGAAAGAGTTTCTTGCAGTAATCTATGCCATTAATAAATTCCGACACTATATCACTGGTTATTCTACTTTTGTGCACACTGATCATTCAGCTATTAAGTATTTAATGAACAAATCTGTCACAAATGCTAGAGTTACGAGATGGCTATTATTATTGCAGGAATTTGATATCACAATTGTAGATCGGCCTGGTAAAGAAAATGTGGTGGCTGATTTCCTTTCACGGTTAAAAACTGACAATGATATTCCAGTAGATGATTCTTTTCCTGATGAGTATTTGTTTGCAGTTTCTGCTCACTCTCCATGGTATGCGGATATTGCTAATTATTTGGTTGCAGGAAAATTACCATCACACCTGTCATACAGAGAAAAGAGAAGAATTGTTCAACAAAGTGCCAGGTACAGCTGGATAAGCGGGTGTCTTTTCTACACTAGGCTTGATCAGGAAATCCGAAGATGCATTAGAGAAGATGAAGTGTATGACATATTGAAAGCTTGTCATGATGGCCCTTGTGGAGGGCATTTTGCTGATAAGAGAACATCACACAAAATTCTGAGGATGGGTTACTATTGGCCCTCATTATTCAAGGATGCAAAGAAGTATGTAAGGGCTTGTGACAGCTGCCAGAGAATGGGTCAACCCAATCATAGAGACCAAATGCCATTAAACCCCCAGGTAGTTTCTGAACCATTTGAAAGATGGGCCTTGGATTTCATAGGACCCATTAACCCTCCATCCAATCAAAGAACTTATATATTAGTATGTACAGACTATATGACTAAATGGGTGGAGGCCAAAGCACTTATTAGAGCCAATGAAGAGGCTGTCCTAGCTTTCTTATTTGAAGAAATCTTTACTAGATTTGGAATTCCTAGAGAGCTAGTTACTGATGGAGGACCTCCATTCAATTCTCATGGTTTTAAATCCACCCTTCACAAATATCATATTCAACATAGAATGACTACACCATACCACCCCTAGGCCAATGGGCAGGTGGAAAGCACAAATAAAGTTTTAGAAGCCATTCTAACTAAAACAGTGAAGGACAACCGGAAGGATTGGTCCCAAAGGCTCCCTGAGGCATTATGGGCTTACAGAACTACTTGGAGAAACACTACAGGTTTTTCTCCCTATGAATTGGTTTATGGTAAAAATGCTATTTTTCCTGTGGAATTCGAGATTAAAACTTTAAGAATTGCTTTAGCTGTTAATCTTGATTTGACTGATGTGCAGACAGCTAGGTTGTAGCAGCTTCTGGAGTTGGATGAAAAGAGATTAGATGCCATCCATCAAACAACCATGATACAGCAACAAAGGATGAAGTGGCATGACAAAATGATCAAACACAAGCAGTTCCAAAAAGGTAATTGGGCCTTGTTGTATGACTCTCGGTTTGAAAATTTTCAGGGTAAGCTACGTACACGTTGGCTTGGACCATATGAGGTAGATGTTGTTTTTGCAAATGGAACGGTAAGACTTTTAACAATTGATGATTCTAAAACACCTCTACTAGTCAATGGTCATAGGCTCCGTCTATATCAGCGCCCTGTTTCTAAAGAGGATTTCAAGACTTCTTGCATGACTGATATTCATTATCTTTTTCTAGGGGAGTCTTCTGCTCCTCACAGCATTTAAATTTCTGCACTGTATTTTTAGTATTAGATTAGATTTAGCACTAATAATCCCTGTCAAGGATTGGCATATTACAATGGAATTTTGCAGATTCTGGAAAAGCTCATTAAGGAGGACAGATTCATCATAAGAAGATCTGAAGCTTCAATCACAGAAGCTTGTTTCCATCATTTTACCCCATTTCCTAGCAATATCCCTTCATACCTATTCCTACATTATTCCCATTTCTCCATTTTTCCCACCCCTACCATCCCTGAAATATCTTCCTTCAGTCAGTATTTCCCATCCCTTACTGCTGAAACTATTCCCCATCAAATATTTTCCCTACTGTTTACAGACCCAAGTCATTTATCCCATTTCTCTGATTTTTCCCGTTGCTGAAACACCTGTTTCAGCAACGTACCATTCATTTTTTCCGTTGCTGAAACACCTGTTTCAGCAACCTGTTATCATTAAAACATCATTTCTCTTCACTATTATATAAGCTTTTTGGTTCTCCACGATTATACTTCAGATCCTTCTGGTGAAAAATTATTCAGCACTGACCAGATCCAGTTACACTCCTGTTCTAAATTTCAAAGAAATCTACAGATTCTTCCATGTACATTAAGCCATTTTGAAGCAATCGACACTTCGAATTATTAAACCAAAGGTAAAAAAAAATGTAAGGTATGAGGTTTTAATGTAATTCAGTTAAATTATATTAAAGAGAGGATTTCATTCATAATGATTACAGATCTTCACACGCCCAATCATCATTACACCATACATAGGGGGGGGGGAATTTCAAAAATTGAACAATCATTTCGCATTTACCAAGCCTCTGTCCCTTGTCATATCCATTTCCGCCGTCATTTGGACCTTGCAGCCTCTGTTGCAACAACTAGCGCGATCAGGGTCTGTGTTTACTGTGTTCTGTGCCTCTGCGTATAACTCAAAGCTACATCCATGGGAGGGTCGACCATTAGACATGAGCCCGGCTCCATAAATCTTCTTCAATTGTTTCCTGAAGCCTATCAGATTTTCCAACAAGAGGGATGGACAGTATATTTTGAGAGATTGGGTGAATTTGACCAGGAACAAGTCTTAGAGTTTGCACAAAACCTTCAAGGCAATTTTTCAGTGGTTCAAGGGGTTCGCATTTCAGTAACAGAGGAGGACATAGTTCAGGTATCAGGGTTGCCAGCTATTGGTACTCGCTGGTTCAGCAGAAAGCAGGTCATTCTCAATGTGCAGCAAGATTTCCTTCGTCCAGATGAGCCAGTGGAACTCAAAGGCCGCGGGGTTAGTCTGCACTCACTTCCTCAACCATGGCCATCGGTGGCAGAATTCATCAAACATTACTTAACGTGTGAAGGGCGTTACCAGGTAGTGTACAATCACGATTTTGTCTTGATGAATCATTTGATAAATGGACGACTAATTAATATCCCCTATTATTTGCTTGGTTGTATTAGAAACATGTCTTATTATTGTAGACGCTCTAAATTCCCAATGTTATCCCTCACCCACCACCGTTTATGCCAGTTGTTGATACAGAGGGGTTTTGCTCAGCAAAATCCCCCTCTGCATGTCCCACTCCCTGTTCCCCAGCTGCCTGAAATTCCTCAGCAGGCTCAAACGTCCCAACAACCCGAAAGTTCTCATGATACTCCTGAAATTCCTTATGAAGGATAGCAGGACGATATTCCATATTCCCCAGTTGACCCAACCCCGAGCTCGCCCCACTTAGCAGAGTCAACTGTCCCCACTATTTCTATCCCTAGTGACGACTCTCTAACACCCCCTTCCCCACCCACCTTTAAAAAGAAAAGAACCCCAACAGTCTCAGTCTCCAGACGACGGACAAGGGCTAGATTTCAAATCCTCACTTCTTCTGAAAGCCCTTCCCCCAGAGAAGAACCCTCCCCCTCAAAGAAAAGGAAAGGCAGTGACTTTGCTGCCTTCCTACCAAAAAGAAAAATGAAGATGATTGTTGAGACAGGACTCACCTCCATTTCCCCTGACCCTGCCACTATTCTGTTAAAACTCCAATCTTCCTCCCCAATTCAAACCGCCCAACCCGTCTCGTCCGGTGGCACTGCCACACAAGAACCAGTGCCCCGGGATAATACGACATTGTTTATGGCTCAAGAAGTGACTGTCACACAAGAACCAGCCACTTACCCAGTGGCTGAAACACAAGAACCAGCCACTGTGGTACAAAAATACACCAAGCATGATGATAGTGGGAGATCAGCAGTAGCTGTCCCACAAGAACCAGCTACGACTGTGCATCAACATACTACCCCAACAGAGTCAACCAGCGCACAAGGTTTACATACTATGACATCTTTACTGCAGGAGAATGAATTTTTGAAGTCTGAATTGGAAGCCTACAAGAATGAACTAACCATGGCTCGAGAGGCTTTTGATAGAGAACTGAATCTCTATATGTTAGCACACACAGCCTCAATGCAAAATAAAGAGCCATGCAAGGACTACATGTGCCATGAGTGTGGCAACATTTACCAGGATGCAAGCTACAAGCTAGTTAAAATTCAATTATCAGAGGCATCTACATCAGCTGGAATAAAAGAGGGATGCCCTACTGCTCCACAAGAACCAGTAGGGCTCTCTATAAAGGAAGAAAAAGAAATCAAACCTCAGATACCTCGTCCTTTGCTAGTTAATGCAGCCATTCAGACAGAAGCACCACCACAGATATCTCGTCCTTTATCAGTTAATGCAGCTATTCAGACAGAAGCACCACCACAGATATCTCGTCCTTTATCAGTTAATGCATCTACTCAGACAGAAGCATCACCACAGATATCTCGTTCTAAGTTAGTCAGTGTAGCCATTCAAACAACGTCCCAACCCAGTACTTCTGATGCCAAGACGCAGACCTTGCCATGGAATCAATTGGAACAGATGAACAAATGGAAGAAGCAATATGCTGAAGAACAAGATATAATATTACGCCAGTATAAGTTACAATGGCAGAACCATGTATATGCCAACTGGGATAGTTGGGATCAAATGATGCAACAGCTCAAGGACTCCAAAAAGGAAGTCAAGGAATCTAAGGAAAAGATGGCCTTGATGTTTTCATTAGTCCAGAAGTCGATGGCTACGCGCAAACCCTCTGTAAACTACTCTCTCTTTCTTTCTGAACGATTAGTTTATTTTCAATTAAAAGCAATAAAAGATGGCAGACCATATGAGTTAATTACTTCAGAGAAATTTGTTGAGACTTTTAATGAGGCCCCGAGAGTGACCAGCATTTGCTGTGCAAACTCTACCTTCATAATGAGGCCATTCCCGACAATAGAAGAGTTAATCTTATTCCAATTGCAGGAGATATACAAATAAGGGCATTTGTTTCATTTTTGTCTAACCAGCTCACTTGGAAAACTGCGTTCACTGCAAGCAGTCATAATGAGGAGAATAGACTCCTATGGATCAGACCAGAGCCTTTAAGCCCAGCCATGTTCATAGCACAATATCATAAATTCTTACAGAAGCCAGGAATGCAGAGGTATATACAGCAGTTACAGGCTTCAACACTTTCTAAGTGTCAACAGCAGATTAGAATAAAGGGTACTGCTGCATTGAAGGCCAATGTTATGTTTTGGCAGCAGTCATGTAAAGAAAGACAGGATTATCACCCTTTTAACCCTCACAATCTTCAAGCTGCATTATCCAGGGTTTCTAATTACATTGGTTGCATTCAACGTTGTGGAGTAAACTGGATTGGCTATCATTTCCATTTTCCAATTTTATGGTTGCCTTCAGACAAATATCAGTGTCATTACCAGTTGACTGACAGAGATGAAGCCTTGGCATGGCAAAACTTGTAGAACAACAGTGGATTCAGAGCTCCTACAGATGCCACCTTCTCCAGCTATTGCTTGAGTAATTTGCATGCTCAGTCCCAGTACTCAGACTCTGATTCAGACTAGGGGTTGCCTGAGGACATGCAACATTTTTAGCTGGGGGGGATGTTAGGACTCCACTATGTATCATTTTTGCTATATACTTTGACACCATTTTACTTTTATAACCATGATTAGAAGGATTCCATTATCATTTTCATCTACTTTATCCCAAGGTATATAAAATCCTCTTCTTTATTATATGTTTAATCTGTTTTACATTTAATTCCATAATACTCTTATATTTTATCATTAATTGAAGTGTATCGTTGCTAACACAAGTCCAAAGATCGCAGATAGTTATATGCGTTGCTAGGAACAAGCGGCCGTTGCTGAAACAGCTGACTCAGTTGCTGAAACAGCCGTCAAGCACGCAAATTCCGTCATGCGTAATTTGCGATTTTGGAAGAACCTTTTGTGGAAACAGCAGCAACAGCATGAAGACACGGTTACTTGGATCATCCTGAAGATAGCATTCGTGTTGTCTCTGTTGTAACAGTATCTTTTCTTGGAAGAACAGAATAGTCCTGTTTTGGGAAAGAGAACAGATTTGAGATAATGTAGATCCGCTCTCATGTAAATCGTAAAAGATGTATCCTCTTTAAAAAGAGGAGACATCATCATTAGTAAGGAGTCAATTGTTGTAAAGCTACAGGAGAGTATTGTGTGAGAACTGGAGCTAGTCTCCATCTGTAATGTATCAATTATTTTGACAGATGAATAAATTCTTCCTTTGAGCGTTCCAATTTAATTCTTTCCCCCGGGGAATCTTGTGAGAGGGAAAGGGCCCGCCTTCCTCACAAGATTCACCCTTTGGTTCCTGTAATTTGTTTAATTCTTTATGTTGTTTGCGCTTCACTTTAATTCTGTTGTTGGACACTAGTTACACAGTTTAGTAATACTCTGTTTCTTTAGCGCTGCATATGTTGAATGCATCCACTCTTGGAAGTTGAGAATTCCATTTCTATTGATTGTATGAATGTATGATGTTGGGAGGCAGGTGCTGAAGGTTCCTGCATAAGGGAATAGGGTCCTGCCCTCACTCATTGCTTTCCTTTTCCTGCAGTGTGATTAGAAACAAGAGAACAAGTGCTGAAGGTTCCTGTTCAAAGGAATAGGGTCTTGTCTCTTGAAGTTATCTTTCATACAGTGTGATCAAGTGTCAGGCATCAGGTGCTGAAGTTCCTCACCAGGGAATAGGGTCCTGTTCCTGCTGTGGTTGATTGATTTCTTTCCTTGCAGATTGGTTTTCCTTTGTTTGGATTGTAACTGCAACATAGAAATTAATTCTGCTATAACTTAATTGACTTCAGCTTTGATTAAACAGAGTGTGAACCAGTAGACTTGTAATTGTGTGGCTTTTTACTACAACATTGTTTCTGCTTTTGAAATTGAGCATATCCAGTGCGTGATTATCTTTGAAATAAAAAGACTTCCTCGGGTTGACAATTTATGTGGAGCTTGAATTGTGAAAGCAATTAAAGCGACCAACACATTTCTGATCTCTACAACGCTGTCATTCCTGGAGAGCTTGGATCCTTGTTGGGATTCCCAACTCATGATGAAATACTCCAAGGACCTTTTCACATGGGGGGTTCTTGAAGAGGAAGTAAAGGATGAAAGGTTCAAGGTGGTAGATGGATTTATCTATTTCTACAATATTATTCTATTGGCTAGTGACTCCAAACTCAAGGAGGGACTATTTGATGCCATCTATGAAATCCTGCTTTCCAAACCCACTGGTTTTTTCAAAGCATATCATACTCTCTTGGGTAGATTCAGATGGAAAGGCTACAAAGAAGATGTGTACTCTCATATGAAGAAGTGCATGGACTACTTGGTAGAGGGGGAGGAACATAGCTCTTGGGAGGAACCACCATTCACACCTCCTTATTCTTTGAGTGTGAGAGGGAACTCATCGATGAGTTACCCCACTGATGTAAAACAAGTGTATAGAGAGGCTCATCCTCTTGAGAATTATTTTGTACCTCCTATATGCTTATATTTTTCTGAAACTCATTTGCAGGGCATGGTGCCAAGATGGGGCACTAAGGATGATGGGTTTCATGGGCCATCTAAGGCCATGAACTATGTTGATGCAGACCATTCCTTGGAGAACCTTGGAAAGCTATTATATTCCTCATGGTGTGATTCTTTTACACCAACCATGATGTACATTCTGCAAGCATTCCAAAGGCATGAGGTAGCAAACAAGTGTTGGGGGAGGCACTTTTCATATCTTATTCTATGGAAGTTAAGGATAAAACTGCACTGGTTGCACATGAGGGAGAATCTTCCTTCTTATCTATCACACATGGCAGCTATCATGCTTCTCATCATGATCCCACAAGATGAAGATGTCTTTATCTTTGTTGGGGGCATAGTTGGAGGGATGGCACACTTGTTGAATGTGCCCTTGGGGGAAGGAGTTCCCCATTCCATTTGCATTGCATGCTTCCATGGGAGCATGAGACTTTGTATGGCTGCTATGATAAATCACTTGTCTCTTTGTAAAGTGAGCCATATGATGGTTGGTGACATGCCTCTCACATATATTGGGGAGGAGATATTCTATGGATTACCAAGCTGGGAGGTGATCCAATTCATTTTGCTGATAGAATGCGGATGGGAGTCTTTCATGGATCATGAAAACCCCATGATAGAAATCAATTCTATCTTGAGGATGCCATGGATCAGCAAGAATATTTCCACAATAAGCTTCCATTTCTTCATGATGAGAGCCTTTGAGTTTATTCATCAAGGGAAAACTTGCATATTAAGGAAGGACCACTGGGAAGACAAAGATATTGCAGAAAATTTAGAGCAATGGAGGAGATTATTTGATGGTGAGGCCACAAGAGATGAAGGAGAAGTTTTGTAGCACCCTTGCAGTTGCTTGAGGACAAGCAACATTTGGGAGGGGGAGACTGTAATGTTCTTAAATTAGCTTTAGCTAATTTGGAACATTAATTTTGCCTTATTTATTTTGTATTTCATGGTTAATGAATAAATTTTAAAAGAGGATGTCTAATCCTCTTGAAAATCAAGAATAAATCAATGCCTATGTGAAAAGAGACATATTTAGGCCATTGAAATAATATCTTTCATGTGTGAAAAGGCCAAGACCACCAAAGGAGATCCTATTTGACCAAGTCAACAACACTGTTTAGGTTCATTGAACCTCCTTGATGGACTATACAGTTCTAGAATGGGTTTCCAAGTGTGAAAAGAACCAAAGTATGAAAGTGGTTTAGGGTTTTCCAAGAGACTCTAATGTTATAAAAGGAGGGTGAAGGCTCATTAGGAGGTTGTTGATCATATTTCATTTTCTGAGCTTGCTAAGGCAACTCCATTTCTCTTTGTTGTTTAGCAAGAGAAGAGAGGATCTCCTGTTTAGGAATCCTCTATCCTTATTTGAGTAGCTCTTGAGGGGAAGTGTGCTAGATTGAACCACTATCAGGTTGAAGGCCAAGCTATGCCTACATTGACAGCGCTGGCTCACTGAGGGTTTTGCTGCTGCTGTAATTGTAGTAAGTGGGATTTTAGATCTGCAAGGATCTAGTTTTTTTTAGAGTCTCCTCTTAGGGAGGGTGTCTTGTGACCACCTGGAAGAGGGTCTCTATTGTATTTTGACTTCAGATCTATATATTATATCTGCTGAAACATTATACCCAAGCTACTGCGCAACCTCCTTGGATAACTGAGTTATTTCTTATGTACTGCTTCACTATTGTCTATATCTTTCATTGTACTTGTTTCTGGTGATTGAGGCTTGCCTCTCACCTTGAAGATTTATGAAATAGCTTTCTGATATCTCATATTCAGATCTGATGTATATTATGAATAAATTCATCTTCAGAAATTACTGAAGCTTTCTATATTTTTGTGTACCAAAAGTTAGATCTACACTTTCTAGTGCATTATTTTGTAAAAACCCCAAGGGGATATTGATTAGAAGGCTGAGTAGTTTCTAGATCTGGTATAGATCTGATGTTTCAGCCATCGATCTGCTATAGATCTGAGTTCTAACATTATACTTCTGAATCAAACTTATAGGGACGTTGTCTATTCATTTCTGCACTTTCTACATACATTGCATCTCCTATTTCTGAAGATTTCTCGCTTATTTCCTCATGCAATTCACTGTAATTCTTAAGAAACTTATTCAAAGTCTGATTTTCTACTGCTATACTATAATATATTTCTGATGGCTGATTTCCAATGATTCTCTGCTGAAAATGCGCAATTCTAATGTGGGTTCTTCTTCATTCCATCAGCTCTTCTCTTTAGCTGATTTTAACTAGTCAACTTCGTGGGAGATCTGTTTAAGGCCCTTAATCCCATTTGTTTTTCCTAAAATTTAGCATGTAGGTCCCACACCACCTATACTAATGGAAACCAACCCTAGGCAGCATTATTATTGTACCATTTTTCTTATACAGAGTTACCCTTGAGCCTCTTGCAGTTTTTCTCGGAAGTGGAATTTCCCTCTTCTTACTTATTTAGTATTTGCTTCTCTTTGGATCCATTCTTTAGATATATAGATCTAAGGTTCCCAAGGGCATAAAAATCCAAGAGGAGTGTGTCATTTCCACACTTTCTATGTTTCATCAGTCTTCTATAGACAGAGTCTAGAAAAGGCCAGGAAGCCTCTGGTTTTCACCCTCTCATTAGAGGTGATATAACCAGTAAATGCCCTACCATTTTATCTCTGGTTTAGAAGTTGCTGGTGTTTTTTCCATACGTCTATGATCCCATATTGTAATATCTTAATATATTCCCTACCGTGCCTATTTTTCCCCATTTGGAATATTACATGGCGCGGAGGTGAAAAGGCAGTTTGGAAAAACCACCGTGGTTATTGCTCAGGGTATGGGCGGTAAGCAGTTTTGGCCCGGAGTTGTGTGATTCCATTCATCATTGGATGCATGTCCAGGTTGAAACCAACCCTTTCGTGAGGGTTGAGGGTGTTAAACCCCAGCCACAAAATCCACGCAATATGCGATTCAGACTGTCGGATCTCAAGGAGCAAGATTGATGGTGCGGGTGGAGCCTGAGGATGGGGTGTAGGTCTGAGGGGTGGGAAGTGGAGTACATGAGTCGAGCTGTGTTTGGGGCACAGGATTTGAGTGGAAGGTGGGGCGAGGTGGTGACGTATATAGGTTTGTCGGGTAGTGTGATGTCAGGTTGGGAGACGGGGTGAAAAGAAGGAGTGTGATGGTCGTTGGATCAAGGTTGATCAACGGTGAGGATGGCCCAGGAGAAACAAAGCGACAGAGTGAAGTAAAACAAAAAGGGGTGGCCCGCTTTTAATTTTCCAAAGGTTTTGGATTTCATACAAGGCATGGGGGTTTAAACAATAAAAGGGGTAGAGGCATATTTGTATAGTGGAGGGGGCTTAGGAATAGGTGGAGGTCGGGGTCGTGTCGGAGTGAAGGGGCTAGGGCTTAAGTGGGAAGGGGCTTAAGGCCCATATTTCACAAAAGTGGGATTTTGTATAAAAATAGAGTTTTTATGAGACTTTTTTGGGTTTTGATAGGTTTAGAAAGGACATATTAAAACAATGTAAGAAGGGGTTTTGCATTGTTTAAGAGTTTTTAGGAGAAAATGATGCATGAGGGGGGATGTTTTAGGGTTTTTAGAGGGGAAGGAAGAAAAGATAAATGAGGGTGTCAGTAGAGGGGTGAATGAGGGAATTAGGCCCCCCAAAATGGAGTTTCTTTAGAGCAGCAGGGTGGAATTTTGAGAAGGCATAAAAGATAAGAAATTTCAGTGAAAAACAGTCAAACTTAGGATGATGAAGGCAGTGAGACCTATAAAGATAGCTGATGGGAAAATAATGCTATCTTTAGGTGCTTGTAAAACATTCACAGTCATCTAGTGAAATCTGTAAAATACAGGAGGATAACAGTGGCTCTAGCTAGGGAGGGTAGCTCCTTTAGGAAGTGTCAAGAACCTCATAAAATAGATCTCTGGAAGAAGTAAACTAGTGCCTTGATTTGCACCTTGACATACCTACTTTAGACTTGATGACTTGTTGTTTCGAAGAAGTGATTTTTCAGCATCTGAATCATAACATGATTAATTTCCAACTCAACCTCTACCTACCCATCTTACTTGTTCTACCATTTTTTCTTCTTTGAGTGCATTTGAACTAGCACACTCTTAGGCATTTTTATTTTTTGAAAAAAAAAATAAACTATCTATTCCTATCCTTATTTCTTCCAAGAGTTCAGATTAAACTGATGAACTCTTTTATTTCTCTACCTAATCTAACTATCTGTCAAGATTATGCTGTATGACAGATTCTTATTCTCTAACCTAAAACAAAAAATTGAAAATATAACCAAATAAGGATTAAACAGTCTGATTTGTTATAGGTAGTGATACTTTGTACAAGTCTGCATATAGAATTTATTTTGCAGAAATTCTAACACAAAACTTTAAGGGTTGAGATTTGGAATTAGCTTTTTTATCCCTCTCCTCTTTCTTGGTTCAGATTTTGAGCTTTGGTACTGTTGAGAATGCAACAAGATGATGAGCTTAGTGAAAAGAAGGCGCCTTCACTAAGTGGGCCCACAGGCTATTTTTGGCACAAACTATATTGTTAGACTATGTCTATTTTTAGACATATGGATCATGTTCTATGAGTTGCAGGATGCTATTTGTGGATGGTTGGTCAAGTCGGAAAAAGTAGATGGACTTCTATTTTTAGACACATTGGGCAGAATCTATTTTTAGATTTCCAGTCTAAAAATAGATATGTCGAATATTATTAGCTCTTAATAATATTTGGACTCTAAACATTATCTTATCCTCTTGGAGGACTTTAGTTAAGTGCACAGATGTGGCACATGCAGCTGACAGAAGGAATTATGCTATTCCTGAGGGTTTAGTGGAGCTATTGCATGGAGAATTCAGTTAGAACTCAGGTGACAGAGTTCAGTGGAGTTGATTGAGGAGTTAATGGAGTTATGTTCAGTTTAACTTAGTTAAACATAGTTGAGCTAGTTGTATCTAGTCTAACTAATTGATACACTAGTAAGAGTGGTGTGAATTAATTATTAATTAATTCACTAATTATTAACTCATAAATCAACTAAATAATACATCAGTTAACTTCAGTGCATGGACAGTTTCAGTGGAGACCAGTGGAGAGGTAGGTGAAAGAGAAAGTGTGACTATCAGTTGTGACTATACAAGTGCATGAGTTTGCACCACACATTGATGGAGATGCCAATGAGGATTGTGCAGTGCATACCAGGTGGATTCGAACTTATAGTGGGCCATTATTCATCTTGGATTGCGCAGTAGAGGCAGGCTAACATGTGGAGCAGATTGGAGCATGTGTTTTGTTAGATCTGAGCTTGTGTAGTGTGTAACAATTGGAGATTGTACTGAGAGCTTGCGAGGAGTTTGTACAATGATTGTTACATGATATCTATCATTATAATATATAGATATTTGGGGGTTTTCAGCTTTAAGCTTTCCCATAAATACTGTGTTTATATGTGTGATTGTTTATGGTTTTAATGTGTGCATGCGATTGTTTATATTTCCACAATTAATGATCAATAGTAGAAGAGGTTATGTATTATGCCTGAAGCTTAAATAGTGCGTGATCAGGATAATCTCGGTGAATAATTTAACAGTTATTCAAATTTCTACATGGTATCGAAGCAATATTGATCATTGGAGCAACTGCAAAGCATTGAAGCGGTTGAGTTTTGTGCTGGTGGAATTCGAATTTGCAGCAATGTTTTCTTGGTGTCGAAGTTGAGATGTCTTTCAACAGATTGCGATTGGAGTATGCCCTTGAGGGTAGCTCGAATTATATTGCATGGAAGGATAGGATGGAGGTGGTGTTGGATGACAATGGTTTGAAGGAGTTCATAGATGCTGAAGTCCCAAAGCCTACTTCTAGTGATGCTGCCGTACTTGACGCATGGCAAAAGAAGACAGAAAAATGTCGAAGGATTCTGTTGGAAGGTGTGAAGGATCACATAATGTCCAGAATTCATGGTAATTCTTCTCCATTCTTGATGTGGAAAGCTTTGACAGATTTATTCCAAAGAAAGAGCGACCAGAGGAAGTTGCCGCTCAAGGACAAACTGAAGAACATAAAGATGGAGAAAGGCGACAGTATGCCCAAGTACCTCACGAAGTTCATCCAATGTAGGGATGAGATGGGAAGTGTGGGGGTGACTATTGATGATGAGGACTTGGTGAGCTTGGCTCTCCTTGGGCTTCTGAAGAGTTGGCACTCCTATTAGGACTCTGTCAATGGTCGGGAGAAATTGCCAGGATGGGAGCGACTTTGGTCAGATCTTGTGCAAGAGGAGATAAGGCGGAGTACCAGGGATGGATCTTCATCAAAGAACTTTGATGAAGAGAATTGCGCTTTGGCTACCAAAGAAAAAAAGGGGAAGAGCAAGAAAGCTTCTCAATCCGGTGCGAAAGGCAAGAAGCAGGACATGTTCAAGGTGAAGTGCTTTCACTGTCACCAACACGAACATTACGCCAGTAATTGTCCACAGAAGAAGAAAAATAAGCACGCTGCTGGATCTGCAGCTGGAGAGGCCTTAGCCTCACAGTTTGAGCTAGATTTTTCGCTGATCACATGCTTGGTCTCAAGTGTGATGGGTTCAGTGTGCTTTCTGGATAGTGGTGCGTCTTTTCACATGATAGGAGATCGAGATTTGTTTACTGATCTAGATGAGAAAGATCTTGGAGTGCACATCGAGATGGGCGATGATGGTAGATACAGTGCGACTGATATCGGTACCATTTCCTTTGAGAGGGAGTCTGGTAAACCCTTCAGATTGAAGGAAGTGATGCATGTTCCATGATTGAAGAAGAATCTTATCTCTGTGGCGATGTTAGAAGACAAGGGATATGATGTTGTCTTTAGCGAGGGAAAGGCCTTCCTGCATAGTAAGGCAACTGGTGAGACCCGGAGGATAGGGGTTCGAGTGAAGAACCTTTATCAATTGCAGTAGATGGCTGCGCAGCAATGGCAGGCAAGGCAGAAGGAGTGGTGAGCCGGGATGATGGCGAGTTGTGGCACTGGAGATTGGGCCACCTTCATCATGAAGATTTGAAGATACTGCAGCAGATTTATATTGGGCTTCCTACAGGTACTCTTGCGCAGTCAGATCAGTGCAAGGGGTGTACCTTGGGAAAATTTGTGAAAGCCACCTTTCATGAGAAGGATAGTCGCGCCACGACGATCCTTGAGAGAATTCACATAGACGTGTGTGGAAATTTCTCAGTAGCTTCGATAGCAAAGCACAGGTATTATGTGATATTTGTTGATGATTTTTCTCGTAAGTGCTAGATCTTCTTCATGCAGAAGAAGAGCGAGACATCCTCAAAGTTCTATGAGTTCAAGGCACTGGTTGAGAAAGAATCGGGGAAGCAGGTGAAGGCTCTTAGGAGCGACAATGGTGGTGAATTCATCTCTGGAAAATTCAAGGACTTTCGCAGCGCAGAAGGAATTCAAAGAGATCTCATAGCACCTCATAACCCACAACAGAACGGGGTTGCTGAGCGGAAGAACAGAACGATCGTGGGTGTTGCACGGGCGATGTTGCATGATCAGGGCCTACCCATTCACTTGTGGGTGGAGGCATGCAATACTGTAGTATATGTGTAGAACCGTTGTCCTCAAAATATACTTGGCATGAGTACACCCGAGGAGGCGTTTTTTGGTAAGAGGCCTGATATTTCCCATTTTAGGATTTTTGGTTCACCTGTTTACATTCATGTGACGAAGGATGCCAGGAAGAAGCTGGAGTCGACCACAGAGGTCGGGATATTTTTGGGGTATACTGATACGCCCCAAAACTATCGTGTGTATTTTCCAGACAGTCACAAGACTGTTGTGTGACGGGATATCAAATTTCAGGAGCAGAAAGCTATGAAGTGTTCGCTTGAGAGGGAGCCACACTTGCATGCAGATGAGGAGCTATTAGTTCGTAAGGATGAGCCTCAGGATGTGGATCAGCCACAAGAGGAGGTTCATGGAGTGGAAGAGAACACTCAGGTAGCACCAACCATCAGAGGGCAAAAGCGCACTACAGAAGCTGAGCGACTGGCTCAAGATGCAGAGAAGGTTGTAGGAGCACCTACATCACAGATCAGACAGAGACAGTCACCTGACCGGTATACTAGATACATGGCTCTTATGAGAAAGTGTATCGTGATACAGCCATCCTCTTTCGAGGAAGCTTTGGAGGACCCTGCATGGGTAGATGCCATGGTGGAAGAGTATGATTCGATTGTCAGAAACAGTGCATGGGAGATTGTCCCTAGGCCGGAGGGGAAATTAGTGGTGGGTTCGAGATGGATCTAAAAAGTGAAGCAGGTAGCTGACGGGAGTGTGGAGAAGCACAAGGAAATATTTTTTTCCCGAGGCTTTTCATAGATTGAGGGGATCAATTATGAGGAGACCTTTGCACCTGTCGCAAGGTATTCTTCCATACCGACGATTCTTGCTCTCTTAGCACAGATGGGGTGGAAAATTCATCAGATGGATGTGAAGACTGTGTTCCTCAATGGAGTCATTGAGGAGGAGGTGTACATAGAGCAGCCCGAAGGTTTCGAGATGTTCAACAGCGAGTCGCATGTGTGTAGGCTCAAGAGAGCGTTGTATGGGTTGAAACAAGCACCTCGTGCTTGGTACACACGGATAGACAGTTATTTCACCGGACTTGGATTCTCCAAGAGTGAGGCAGATCCTAACCTATACCAAATTGTGGTGGAGGGTAAGTTGTTGATCATTGTAATTTATGTAGATGATTTGATTTTGATAGGTGATGAGCTGTTCATACTCTCATGAAAGGAGGATCTTGCAAAAGAGTTTGAGATGAAGGACTTGGGCCTCCTTCATTATTTCCTGGGATTTGAAATTTGGTAGCGCAGTGATGGACTGTTTGTTTCTCAGGGTAAGTATGCCTGGGAGATATTGGAGAAGTTCAACATGCATGGCTCCAAGCCTATTGATACTCCTCTTCCTGGTGGATGGAGGAAGGAGGATGCTACTTCGGCGGAGGTAGTGGATGCCACTGTTTATCGACAGTTGGTGGGGTCACTTATGTATCTGGTCAATACATGACCCGACATATGCTATGCTGTGAACCAGCTTTCACAAGCTATGGTTAAGCCAACCAAGCTCTTCTGGAAGGCAGGCAAGCATGTATTGAGATATCTCAGAGGCACATTGGGATATGGATTGTGGTACAGACAGTCGGATGAGGTGAAGCTATGTGGCTTCACGGATGCATAATGGGCAGGGAGCCCAACGGATAGAAAGAGCACATCTGGAGGGATTTTCAGTATCGGGTCGACAAAATTTTCTTGGTACAGTAGGAAGCAGATATCTGTGGCACTCAGTTCAACAGAGGCTGAGTATATGGCAGCGAGTTTGGCTGCATGCGAGGCTATATGGATGAGGAAGATCCTAGTCAGGTTATTCGGTTCACACTTGGATCCTACTGTGATTTATTGTGATAATCAGAGTTGCATCAAAATCTCGGTTAATCCAGTATTTCATGATATATCTAAACACATTGACATCCAGTATCATCATATCAGAGATTGTGTGCAGCGGAAGGTCATGTTACTTTCATACATTCCTACGGAGGATCAAGATGCTGATATCTTGACGAAGGTGCTCACCAGGAGAAAATTCGAATACCACAGAGGCAGGATAGGGGTTGCAGATAATCCATATCTTGTTGAGAGGGAGTGTTGAGAATGCAACAAGATGATGAGCTTGGTGAAAAGAAGTCGCCTTCACTAAGTGGGCCCACAGGCTATTTTTGGCGCAAAGTCTATTTTTAGACTATGTCTATTTTTAGACTATGTCTATTTTTAGACATATGGATCATGTTCTATGAGTTTCAGGATGCTATTTGTGGATGGTTGGTCAAGTCGGAAAAAGTAGATGGACTTCTATTTTTAGAAATATTGGGCGGAATCTATTTTTAGATTGCCAGTCTAAAAATAGATATGTCGAATATTATTAGCTCTTAATAATATTTGGACTCTAAACATTATCTTATCCTCTTGGAGCACTTCAGTTTGATGCCTGGATGTGGCACATGCAGCTGACATAAGGAATTACGCTATTCCTAGGGTTTAGTGGAGCTATTGCATGGTTGAATTCAGTTAGAACTCATGTGACAGAGTTTGGTGGAGTTGATGAGACAGTTAATGGAGTTGTGTTTAGTTTAACTTAGTTGAGCTAGTTGTATCTAGTCTAACTGATTGATACAATTAGTGAGAGTGGTGTGAATTAATTATTAATTAATTCACTAATTATTAACTCATAAATCAACTAAAGAATACATCAGTTAACTTCAGTTCATGGACAGTTTCAGTGGAGACCAGTGGAGAGGTAGGTGAAAGAGCAAGTGTGACTATCAATTGTGACTATACTGGTGCATGAGTTTGCACCACACATTGATGGAGATGCCAATGAGGATTGCGCAGTGCATACCAAGTGGATTCGAACTCAGATTGGGCCATTATTCATCTTGGATTGCGCAGTAGAGGCAGGCTAACAGGTGGAGCAGATTGGAGCATGTGTTTTGTTAGATCTGAGCTTGTGTAGTGTGTAACAATTGGAGATTGTACTGAGAACTTGTGAGGAGTTTGTACAATGATTGTTACATGATATCTATCATTATAATATACAGATAGTTGGGGGTTTTCAGCTTTAAGCTTTCCCATAAATACTGTGTTTATATGTGTGATTGTTTATGGTTTTAATGTGCGCATGCGATTGTTTATATTTCCGCAATTAATGATCAATAGTATAAGAGGTTATGTATTATGCATGAAGCTCAAATAGTGTGTGATCAGGATAATCTCAGTGAATAATTTAACATTTATTCAAATTTCTACAGGTACCAATTTTGTTCTAATCTAATCTAGTCTATTGATAAGCCAAGTTTAGACAGATTCGAAAATATTCATTCTCTAACTATTGACATGAAATTTAAAACATGGTTTAAATCAAGTTTGGACAGTTCGATTAACCATGGTTGTGGCATTTGAACAAACTTCACAGAAACATTATTTGCATAAAAATTAAATCTAGAAAGATAAGGCTATGATTTTCCATTAGTAATGCATCCTTATCTGTCTCTTTCGTTCTGTTTTGAGCATGTAGAACCAACATCTTTACATTCCCTAATCTCTCTTTTTGATAAGTCAAGTCTGAAATAATCTTGATAATCATTGTTTCTACTAACTTATCAACATAAATTGTAAGCATGTTCAGCCATGATTAGGCTAGATGATTGAACAAGGTATCATTTTGAATCAGCAGTGGCATTTAGACTTCCACACTTTCAGTAGTACTATTCTTTGGGTATGGGGTTGTACCTCTTCTTTCTCTGCCCTCTTTTTCTTTGTTTTTCTATCTTTTGTACTTATCTTTTCTCTGATTTGTTCTTTAAACAATGTTATATACAATGGATAAAGCTTTAAACTTGGCATCACTAATGGAAGTAATGTTTGAGCATCCTGCCATTGACAGGACCTCCAAAAAGTTCTGTTCAATCCATTTTCTGTAAGAAAAATACATTGTTGCCTCTGATAGAATGGATAATATAAGGACCTTTCCACAGATTCTCAAACTTACCATGTTTTCCCTTGTCTTCTCCTCTTGAGTCCCATTTGAGTACTTTGTCACCAATGTTGAAATCATTTGCTTTTGTCCTTTTGTCAAATATATTCTTGATGTTTTCTAGCACTTGTTGTGTTCTGTTATAGACTTTCTCTCTTGTTTGCTGCAACTATATGGTCTAATTTATCCTTATTATTATGTCATTTTCTTCAGACTGTACCTCCTGGATCAGATTCATGACTGGTACTCCTAATATTGTTGGAAAAATTGCATCTGCTCCTTAAACTAGCTGATAGGGAGACATTCCAATGGATTTCTTGCATGTTAACCTGTCAGCCCATAATGCATGTACTAGCTTGTTGTGCCATGAATTTTGATTTCCCTCCATCAAATTCTTGATGATATTTATTATAATTTTGTTTGTGGATTCGGCCTACCCATTACCTTGAGGGTAATAAGCTATGGACTGACCCATTGTGATATTATATTTGTGGAAAATTCCACCATCCTTTTGGATCTTAAGGCAGCTGCATTTTCAGTGATAATATTTCTAGTACAACCAAATCTAGACGAAATATGGTTTTCAAGGAATGTAATGATGACTAGATCAGTTACAGTTCTAGAGGGGATGGCATCAATCCATTTTGTAAAGTAATCAGTTGTTGTGAGGATCCATTTATGCTGGGCAGATGAAGAAGGATGAATTTCCCCAGTGAGGTCTAGGCCCCACTGTTGAAAATGAGCTTCAACAGAGATAAGGTGAAAAGGTAAGGGTAAGAGTTTTATATTTCCTTCAAATATTTGACATTGGTGGCAGGAAACTACCAATTTATGGATATCTTGGAAGAGGGTCAACCAATAGTAGCCAGATCTAAGGATTTTGTTTACAGTTGTCTTCCAATAGAGGTGGCCTCCACATTCCCCTTCATGAAACTCATGTTTGAACTCCTCTGCATCATTCTCAGGAAAACATTTAAGCAATACACCACTAGAATTTTTCCAATATAACCATTTATCTATAATGCCGTAATTTACAGCTTTTAACTTTAAAAATATTGCCTTAGTCTTTGATAATCCAGGAGGAACATTAAGATAAAAGAGCACATACAAAATATCAACATACCAAAGAGAATTCAGCAATATTTCTTCAACAAGAGGGGTTGTGTGTTCTTCTTGTTCTTCTAAAACATCAATCATGTTCATATCTAAGGCTTTGAGGTTTGATTCAGCCATAAGTTTCGCAATTCCTTGTCCATTTATTATTTTAGTGAGTCTAATTTCCAAGTCATATTCTAATATAACAACAATCCACTTTCCTCTTTTGTCATCAGGATCTTGTGTTAAAATGTCTTTGACAACTGTGTGTGGGACAAATGCAATAATGTGGGAGTGTAAAATATAAACTCTGAAATCTTTCAAGGCCTTAATTAAGGCAAAAGCCTACTTTTCCATTATGTTGTATTTTAGAGGGGCATCTCTTAAAGCCTTGCTGAAAAATGAAATAGGCTGCTCTTGTCCTTTTATGTTTTTCTAGGGTAGGACAACAACAACTGTATGTTTTGATGCAAAGGAGAAAATGAAAAAATATTTTTTGAAATCAAGGCTAAGGAGAACTGGTGTTTGTGTGAGTGCTTGTTTAACCAGTTCAAAGGATTTCTTTGCTTCAATGGTCTCTTTAACTCCTCTTTCCCTTTTTAGCATATTTTTTATGTTTCTAAGGAGTTCAGCTAGGTTTGGTATGAACCTTATTAAGAAATTAATCTTTCCAATGAAAGATTGTAGTTCTTTGATGTTTCTAGGATGGCGGATTCTCAATATGCCTTCAATCCTTTTGGGGTCTATTTTTATTCCCTCTTCAGATATAATATGGCCTAGAAGTTTACCTTCTTGGAGGCCAAATAAAGTTTTCTTGGGTTTTAAGGATAGACCATACTTTCTGCATTTATCAAAGACTTTTATTAAGCGAGAGAGGTGCTCTTCATCTGTTTTGGAATAGACAGTAATGTAATATAAATATATCACAATGAAGAAGCCTATCTCTTCTGAAAAATCAATATCCATGGCTTTTTGGAATGTGGCACAGGCATTCATCAAACCAAAGGACATTTTCACATACACGAAAGTGCCCCAAGGTGGAGTGAAAGTTGTTTTAAGTTGATCATTAGGATATACCAGCACTTGGTTGTATCCTGAAAAGCCATCTAGAAAATAAATTCTTTTTGAATCTACTACCCTTTCTAAAATATGATCCATTTTGGGAAAGGGGTAGTTGTCCTTTAAAGAGGTTTTTTTTAAGTTTCTAAGGTCTATACAAAGCCTTATTTCTCCTGTTTTCTTCCTCACCTGAGTATCTCACTGGGACTATAATTCCAGCATCATACATTTTCTTGATTTCTTTCTCAACTAGGGGTAATTGCACAAGGTTTATTCAGCGCAATTTTTGTCTAAAAGGTTTTTGTTTTTCTTTGAGGGGTATCTTATGTTGGATTATCTCTATATCATATGATTTTAAGTCCTCATAACTCCAAGCAAAAACATCAGAAATTTCTCTAAAAAGCTCAATATATTTTAGTTTTATATTAGCTGGCAGTGTTTTGGATAATTTAATCATTTTGGGCTTTTCTTTACTACCTATATTTGACTCTTCTACTTCAGTTTCAGTGGGTTCCATTTTTTGCTTTTTAGCAACATCATTAAATTCAAACAATTCTTCTAGAGGCACCAATCCCTTTGGCAAGTTTTCAGTGTGACACTGCAGCACTTCAAAATATTCTTGTTCTAAATCAGTGCTCAGCCCTATTTTCTGTGGGTGTTCTTTAGCTAACAGATTTATATCATCAAGGTTTATATCAGCAATGTGAGGAGTTTCTTCTTCATAATATTTTTCCTCAGTAGGACAGTCTTCTTCATAATCTGAGTATGAATTGGTTATTTCAAACCCATTTCTGGACTATAGGAAATCCTCTATCTGTTTATCTTCTTCAAAGACTTGCCAATATTTGATATTATTAGGGACTGCTGGTCTATATTTAACTTGGACTATGTATTGTTTTCTCTCATAAGGCTTCTGACATGAACTAGCGGAAAAGGCTAAACCATTGGCAAGAATGTTTTGGTTTCTAGGGACAAAGTTAAGCTCATATTATGTGAATGTTTTCAAAAGGTCAACAGCATCATCTCTATATGCTTTTAATATTGGATGCTTGGAAGTATATTCTCCATTTACTTGTTTAATAATCAGTTTTCAGTCTCCATGAATAGTTATCCTCTTGGCTCCTAATTTTCTCAATAATTGTAGTCCTAAGAGGAGAGCTTCATATTCAACTATGTTATTTTTGCATTGAAATTTTAGTTAGTATGAATGGCCCTCAGCATGGTTATTTTCTGTGTTATGTACCCATATGCCTACTCCTCAACCCGTTTTGCTACAAGACCCATAAAAACTCATACTCCAAAGAGTTTCATGTTCAAATTTGTCATTATAGTCATTTCTGTCATATTTTTTATGTTCCTTTTGGCTATCATTATGTTGTTTTTTAGGGTCTGCACTATGTTTAGTTTTGTCTTGTTCCTCATGGTTTCCATTGTGTTGAGGATTTTCTATTTGTTTCTCATGGTCAGCACTATGTTGGTGACTGGTTTGCTACCTAAGACCTTCCTCGTGTTTGCTGCAATTTTCTGAATTAGCAAACTGTTTTGGCCTTTCCTCCTTTTTCCCCTCTTTTCCTATTATTAGTTTGTCATCTACTTCTTCTTCCTCATTAAGATTTTCATCATTGTAAATAATGAATGAGTCAAGGTTTGTGTGAATAGAATAAAGTGGGGAGTTGTCTAGTTTTTCTTGACTACTAACCATGTATTTCATGTGTGTTTCCCTATATAGTCTTCTTGGTTGACTAAAGACAGGGATGGTTGCATAAGTCATATCCATCTGCAGGGTACCTTGGAGTTTAGCACCCCATGACCTTGAAAGAAGCATGCCATATTTAGGAGGTATATCAGCCACTACAATGTCCATCAATAAGCTCTTGGCTGGTATTTGATCTAAGTTTACACATAAATCTCTGATTAGGCCTAGAAATTTAACTCTACTGGAATCAAAGGAGTATAAATCCTTGTATGGTCTAGTTATTTCAAGGCCTAGTCTCTCCATTACTACTTTAGGCATAAGGTTATGGGAGGCTCCTGAGTCAAGCATGGAATTGTGAAAAATCTTATCATGGATGTTTGGACTAACATAAAAGGGAGTGACACCTCCCTCTTGAAATTTTCCTTCTACTTCTGGTCCAAACAGAAGCTCAGGCTTGTCATCAGTCACATTGACAGAATCAATTTTTTCTCCTATATTTAAATCTCTCAAAAGTTGTATTTTATATACATCTTGGGTGACTGATTCAGTGAGAGGAACAGGAATCTTGATTTTGGAAATTTCACTCTCTATGCTGAAAGGTATCTGATTTTTTAACATGTTTAGATCAACCTTCTTAGTCACTATTTTCTCAGCAAAATCAGCTTGCTAGTTTTTATTATGGACAACAGTTAAAATGGTTTTACTAGGAGCATTAGCTGATTTTCTAGTGCTACTTTGGTCACCACTAGGTTTGTCATAATTTTGGGTGTTTTTTACTTTGTTTTTATCAAAATATTTAGCCATTGTTTTGTTGTTTTCTGTTGTTTCTTTAGGAAAGTTTTCAGGATTGTTCCTAATAGAAATTTCAGAGGTTTTATTTTTAGGAGTGTCTTGACTCTTTTTACTGCTAAGGTCATATTTTTTATTTACTTCCATTATAGAATTTTCAAATCTTTGTTTGTAATCTTCAGATTCTGAGCTTTCCTCATCATAGGGTGTATATATGCCTTGTTATTCTTCAGTGAGGAAAAAAATATCTTCACTCTTTACTCCCAATAAGTTTATGTGATCTTCCTCTGTTTCTTCAATCACTCCCTCATCTTCATCAACATAGTTTTGTTGGAAAGGAGGTCTGACTTGCTGATCAGGGCCTTTTTGTCTTATTTGAGGGGGATTCCTGTTAAAGTTTTGGTTCTGATTTTGATTTTTATTTTGAGCTGTTTGGTGTTCCTTAGGATAAGCTCTTTCATTCATGTTTATTCATTCCATAATTCTTTCCATGGTTCTGAATAGACTATATATTTTGGAATCTGGTGTGGATGGTCTAGCTTCATCTTTGTAGGTAACCTTTTTCTCTTCTTTCAATCTAGCCCTGCTAGCATTTAGGTTAGCTTCTACACTTACTTCCCCTTTTTGCATATCTTATAATGTGAGGGGTTCCCTTTCTCTTAATTGATAACACATTTCTAGGTCAAATCCTTCAGGAAACTTTATTAAGGTTAAGCCTTGTGGGGGTTTCATTTGTGGAGGGAGTGCATTATAAACACTTTTGAATCTAGTGCAATAATATTGGACACTCTCTCCAGCATTTCTTTTAAGATAATTGTATTCTAACAGGATTTGAAGGGGGTTTCTCTTGACTTCCCATTTGTTTAAAATAATTGATGAAAAGCAGGGAGGTAATTGGTGCTATTAGGGGTTAAGCCTTTAAACCATTTTCTTGCTTCTCTCCCTAAACTTTGAGCAAACATTCTAAGTTTAAAAGTTTCACCATCTATTTCTTATTTGTCAAAGTAGTCATTCATTCTATCCACATGTTTTTGAGCTATAATAGAACCACTAGCATCGTATAATGGAATTTTGGAATGATATTCCAGTGGCAGAACAACTAGAGGTAAAGGAAGGACTAAGGGAGCATACCATGTTTTCATGATATGAGCTTGTGGAAACAATGGAGGGTTAACAAGTGGAGGAAGGTGATGAAGTGGATTGGTTTGAACATTGGGTGTATGTATGGGTGTAGCTAAAGTACTTGGACCAGCTAAGTGCTGTTGAGCGGATTTAGGATGAGAGAAGCCAAAGTTATGGAGAAAGTGGAGATCAGGAGGAGTGGAAGGAGAGGCTTCCCTACTGCTACGTTGTTGTGAGTCTACAATTTTGAGGTTTATTTGGTCTATAACACTTTGTGACTTGGTTCTAGATAATCTTCTTATATCAGGTAAGTCAACTTGGGTATTTTGCAAGGTTGTAAGGTTCTGAGGGAAAGAATTTTCTCTGAGGATGGGTCTGTGAATAGTTGGCTTTTTTGGTGTAGGAGACTTCCTAAGGATGCTTTCAGGATTGTCAACTATTGGAGGAGGATTTGGATCAGGACGGGAACTAGTATGGATCCTTCTAGAAGCCAGGATTTTGGATCCAACAGGTCAGAAAGGTTTTTTAGAGGTACAACAGTCTTTTAGGACACAAACCAAACTACAAAAGAGATACTTAATCCACAAATTATTCTTGACTGGGTATTGTTTAAATGTTTTGATGGTAGGGTAAGTTTCCTAGTGGAGTCAATGAGAATTAGTGGAGTCACCGAGTGGAGGATTTTTACTTGTTTTATAGGACTGGTTGTTGTCCACCATTAACAATCAGGACCATTCTTGGTTGACACTTGGTTCATCTTAAACTAATGAGGTTTTCTAAGTTTTGAGGGAATCTGAAATGTTTATTACTCAGTATTCCCTAGAATGGTTGCCACTATGTTGGCTCCCTGTGATTTTCAAGAATGGAAAGAACAAACACTGTAGGGGCCACATCAAAACCGCTTTGGAATCCTAGGACCTAGCCTTCCTGGATTCAGAGAGGGATCTCTCTATTAAGGTGTTTTTGATTGATTTATCTTTGTGCTTTTTGTTTAAGGTTTTAGGCTAGTTATGAAGTTCTTAGGACTTATTTGTTTTGGTTGGATTAATTGATAGATTGAAGGATCAATGGTGTAACTGATTGAGAGAATGTTTCAGCTGAACAAATAGACTGTGAGAAGACATAAATTCATTGGGAAATGGAGTCATAAAAGGATTTAATTGTTCATCAACTCTGTAAGGGCTTTCATAGGGCAAGCTAACTATATCAAATGGATTATTTAGATTAGGTTGTGATATGAAAAAATAATAAGTTGTGAAGGCAGTAAGCTATAGTTAGTTAAGAATATTCTAGCTCTACTTAGACAAGAAAAGCCTTTCAAAGTAACTGTTTGGAGCAAGCCAGAGGGCAGGGTAAACCATAGAACTCTTTGGACAAACTTTAATAAGAAAACTTCTAAGACAATAATCCAGTAATTCAAGAACTACTTTCAGATAAATAAAACATGTAAAATAACAGTAAGAATGGTCTAAGATCAAACAGAAATAATCTAATATTCTTTTGACAAACTCTTAAAAGACTCTTCAAATCAACATTTCAAGGCATTCCAGAGGGCAGGGCTTACCATAAACCTCACTGGTTTTAGACTCTATTAAGTATACTTTAAAGAAAGGTCTTGAAAACAATATCTCAAGTCTTACTCAAAGGAACATGGATTCACCATAATTTCCTTGGTTTCACTATATTGAATCATTCTCAAGACAACAAGCTAGATATAACTAGAAGGAAATTAAGAATATTCCAATCAAACTTTGCAGAAGACAAACATAAATATAAAGAATACAGACAGAAATAGGGTGTTGAAACAGCAATTCCTAATCTAAAAATTCTGCTTCCTTATCAGAGAAAGATGAACATAATGGAAAACATAAGGAGAAACAATAACAATTAGGAAAACTTCACCATTGATATAGCTCAAGGATCCAATGAACATGCTTGTATTATTGATGATCAAACTAGTTACAATACTCCAGGAACAATATCTCTATGCAACTTAGATCTTTCTTCAATTCATTCTAGTATTCCTCAATTAGCTCAGCAGCAAAAATCAGTCCAATAACCATCAAGTAACCAACATTTAAAATGAGGCTCATATGCAATATTTATATGAAAAATGAGGAGGTGCTATTAAACTAGGGTGTTTAAATGTTATTTATTACAAATTTAATGATTTTTGACCTTTGATACCATGCAAGGCCCAAGGCAAAAATATCTGAAAGAGTTGCTCTGAATAATAACTTTTGTCTCAACTTCTAAGTTAATTTATCTGAAATATTTGACTTTTAAGGCTTTGTGATAACTTTGTAATAACTATTGAGTTGCTTCAAAATATCTCTAACTGAGTAATAACTTCCTGATGCCTTTATGGAAAGAAACGATACTGTAGGTGGAAAATTTTTCTTTGGAGAAGTAATTGCTTCTTTGTTGAGTTATTCAAAGCTGGCTTTCGGTAATCTGCCTTTGTTTTATTCATCAAACTTTTGTATTAGGCTTTTAACCTTGATTTATTTTTAATAATCTACATCACTGTCTTTTTTCTTGTTTCCGCTTTATAACTGTTTTGTTTGTTTATCCTTTATCTTTAAACCTTTGACTTTTTATCTTTGAACACTGTTTAAAGGGCTAATCCTCTATTTTTTCCTTTAATTTTAAATTAGCCCTCTAATCTTCTTATCTTTCATTTTTTTCATTTCTTCTCTGACAATATCTGTTCTTTGTGTGTAGGCAAGGTATCTTCATGGCATAAAGGTTTGTGACCCATCGATGATCATGACACATCGAAGGGTTAATTCCTTTATGTAAACCCTTGGCCCATTTATCTTAATTAGCCTCTCGGATCGTCATCCAGAGGTTTTTCATCATTAAAATGCCTCTCTGGACTTTTTTCTCCACTAAACCTGCAACATACAAAAAAATATCAACTTAAAAACCTGCAGAGGGGGGTAACACTACATTTTTTGGGTTTCTGGTGTCGGGGAGTGATTTGCAGAGGAACAGAGGGTGCAGGGGAATTATCTCAGACACGGGTTTATGAATAAATGCAAGTGAGGGCAAGGAAATTTGAATTTCAGCTTAGAGGTGAAAAGGTGGTTTTGGAAAAACCACCGTGGTTATCGTGCAAGGTATGGGCAGTAAGCGGTTTTGGCCCAGAGCTGTGCGTTTCCATTCATTGTTGGACGCATGTCCAGGGTGAAATGAAACATTTCGTGCGGGTTGAGGGCATTAAACCCCAGCAACGAAATCCACATGATATGCAATTCAGACCGTCGAATATCAAGGAGCGAGATTGACGGTGCGGGTGGAGCCCGAGGATGGGGTCTAGGTCTGAGGGGTGGGAAGTGGAGTACAAGTGTCGAGCTGTGGTTGGGGCACGGGATTTGAGTGGAAGGTGGGGTCAGGGTGGTGACATATACAGGTTTGTCGGGTAGCATGAGGTTAGGTTTGGAGACAACGTGAAGAGTGGGAGTGTGATAGTCGTTGGATCAGGGTTGATCAATGGTGAGGATGGCCCAAGAGAAACAAAGCAGTGGAGTGAAGTAAAACAAAAAGGAGTGGGGGGGTGCGCTTTTAATTTTCCAAAGGTTTATGGTTTCATGCAAGGGATGGGGGTTTAAACAATAAAAGGGGTGGAGGCATATTTGTATGGTGGAGAGGGCTTAGGAATAGGCAGAGGTCGTGGTCATATCGGAGTGAAGGGGCTAGGGCTTGAGCGGGAAGGGGCTTAAGGCCTATATTTCACAAAAGTGGGTTTTTTCATAAAAATAGAGTTTTTATGAGACTTTTTATAGTTCCGATAGGTTTATAAAGGCCAGATTTAAACAATGTAAGAGGGGGTTTTGCATTGTTTAAGATTTTTTAGGAGAAAATGATGCGTGAGAGGGGATTTTTAGGGTTTTGAGAGAGGAAGGAAGAAAGGATAAATGACGGTGTCAGTAGAGGGGTGAATGAGGGAATTAGGCCCCAAAAAATGGAGTTTCTTTAAAGCAGCAGGGTGGAATTTTGAGAAGGCATAAAATATAAGAAAGTTTAGTGTAAAACAGTCAAATTTAGGATGATGAAGGAAGTGGGACCTCTAAAGATAGCTGATGGGAAAATAATGCTATCTTTAGGTGCTCGTAGAACATTCATAGTCATCTAGGGAAATATGTAAAATACAGGAGGATAACAGAAGCCATATGGGGTTATGTTTCGGATTATTATTTTTTATGTGGTCTATTTAGACTTCTTGCATTCTTCAGATGTTTAGTTGAGATTCTGTTGTTTTTTATCACCGGGTGTTCCCGAGAGGGAATCCCACCTCTTTCCTTGAGAGGCCTCCTGGAATATAATTGCATTTCATTTTTACATTCAAGTTTTTAGGCCAAGCTACAATTTTCTTCATCACTGCAGTTTCTGCAGGATATTGTGTTGTGTTGCAGGGTGCAGCAGTGGAGAATTAGATCGGGTGTCTTAAGAGATGTTTTTTTAGTGGAGGAAGGTTTCCATCCATTGGGAGGCCTGTAAAGAAGCCCCTTGGGATTTATTGACACATTTGGCACCAGGAAAAGGAGTATTTATCCCGTACAGCGCAGTTTCAGTCAAAATCTACATTATTTTAGGGAGGAATGCTGATATAATACATGATTTTATGACTCAATATTGGTCTCCAATGTTAATGAGTTGATTTACACTGCCATTTCCAATTTTGTATTCATATATTGTTGTATCCCCCATTTGGGAATGCTACAGTGGTATTGGAGCATAATCTTGGCTGAGCCTATGCATTCAGCCAATATTTCACCATAAGGAGAAGCTTCTCACAAGAAGAGGAGATGTACATAAAAAAAAATTGCATGACTCTGTTATTTGGAGGAAGAGGGGAAGAGGAGCTCTCAAAGCTTCTTTTTAAAACTATGCAGAGCATCAAGGGAGATATCAAGAAGATGAGTGTTTTGAATCTAGCTCCAAAAATAGAAGGAAAGAAATATGAATGCCTTAGAAATAGCCACTTCGAGGGGGAAACCTCCAATACATTACATAAATGAGCAATTATTGGATGATACAAATGACCAGAACCTCCTTCTATATATAGGAGTCCATGGGCCCAGAATATAATCCTAGTCGATCAAACAATAACAATGTAAGGGCATAATAATAAAAATATTGGGGTTACAGGGGTACAATAATAACAATAAGGGGGCTCCACTAATAACAATAAGGGACTAAACTAGTAATATAGAGAGCTAACATGCCCCTCTCCTTCAAAAAAATTGTTGTCCTCAATGCTTGAGTAGCTCTGGGTGCTTCTGTAAAATATTCTCATCCTCCCATGTAGAATCTTCAGTGGGAAAGTTCTTCCACTTGATGAGAAACTCTGAAATTGATCGATTGCGTAGCTGTCGAGTTCTTGTTTCCGTGACCACTTCAGGTTGCAATACGATTTTTCCTTCCTCATCAAGTTCTGGCAATATTGTTTGAACTGGAATATTTTCACCTATAACCTTCTTTAAGCACGAAACATGAAAAACTGGATGCACTCGAGAAGAAGCAGTAAGCTCCAATTTGTATGCCATAGTACGAATCCTTTGCAACACCTTGTAATGACCATAGTACTTTGGCGTTGATCGATTTCGTAGTTGTTGAGTTCTTGTTTCCGTGACTGCTTCAGGTTCCAATATGATTTTTCCTTCCTCATAAAGTTTTGGAAATATTGTTTGAACTGGAATATTTTCACCTATAACCTTCTTTAAGCTTGAAACATGGAAAATTGGATGCACTCGCGAAGAATCAGGAAGCTCCAATTTGTATGCCATAGTACCAATATTTTGCAACACCTTGTAAGGACCATAGTACTTTGGCAATAATTTATTATCCTTCTAAGCTTGCTTGAGGGACATTTGTTTGTACGGTTGTAGCCGTAAAAATACCCAGTATCCTACATCAAAAATTCTCTCACTATGATGTTGATCTACCTATTGTTTCATTCGATTTTGTGACAAATTTCGGTTATCCTTTAAGAGTTGGAGAACTTCTTGTTGATGCTCCATATGATCTTCCTCTGCTTGAACCTTGGAATTTTATCTTAAAGATGATGTGATGGACGGTGGATGATATCCATAAAGTGCCATAAATGGGGTCACTTTTGCTGCAGTATGGAAGGAAGTGTTATATCACCATTCAGTGAGAGGTAACCACTTGACCCATTGTGTTTGTTTATCAGATACAAAGCAAAGAAGATATCCTTCCAAACATTTATTCACTATCTCAGTTTGAGAATCGAATTGAGGATGAGAAGATGAGCTATGAGCTAATTTAGTACCCAAACAAGAAAATAACTCCGTCCAAAAATTTCCAGTAAAAAGGGGATCTCTGTTGCTCACAATAATCTTTGGGTTTCCATGTAGCTTTTGAATTGTGTCCATAAATGTAGTAGCAATTGTACATGCTTTAAATGGATGAGATAACGCACAAAAGTGTGCATACTTGGTAAGTATATCCACTACCACCATGATGACACTCCTTCCTTCGAACTTAGGTAAACCTATGATAAAATCCATTGAAATCTCCTCCCAACGTTGACTTGGAATGGATAAAGGTTGTAGAAGACCCGAGGTCTTAATTGTCTCAACTTTATTTTGCTAGCAAACCAAACATTCCGCAACAAAATTTTGAATATTAGATTTAAGGCCATCCCAAAAAAATTCTTTCTTCACCCTGTGGTAAGTTTTTAGAAATCCTGAGTGTCCTCCTAAAGGAGAAGAGTGTAATTCCAAAAGAATATTTTGTTTTATTTGGGAATTCTTACAAAGATATAAGCGATCTTTGTACCATAAGGAATCATTTTTCAAACTAAATATATCAGATGTACTAGGATCTTGCTGCAACTTTTGAATGAGTGTCCACACTTCTTCTCCTTCTTCCATTCATCCCTTGCTTTGGTTATCCAATCTGGTTAGATAATATAAATAGCACAAAGCAATGCTTCCACCTCTTCATTCTTTCTTGAGAGTGCATCTGCAACAACATTTAGCTTCCCTTTTTTGTAGATTATTTCAAAGTCATAACCCAACATCTTTGTGACCCATTTTTGCTTCTTTTCTAAAGATATTCTTTGTTCCGAAAAGTTTTTAAGACTATCATGATCATTTTTCACCTTGAAGTGTCTTCCCATTAGGTAAGGTCACCATTTCTTTAGTGCATGTAGTATTGCTAACATTTCCTTCTCATAAATAGCTTTTTGTAAATACTTTCCTTTGATTGGACGACTTTCAAAAGCAATGGCTCTTCCTTCTTGCATTAAAACAGCACCAATTCCATTTCCTAAGACATCACATTCCACAATAAACGTTTTAGTGAATTTTGGTGTAGCTAAGACCGGTGCTAAGCACATTGTCTCTTTAAGATGTTCAAAGGCCTTCGTTGCTTCAGGAGTCCATGAAAATGCATCTTCATTCAATAATGTTCTTATAGGTTCTGCTATTCTCCCATAATTCTTAGCAAACTTGTGAAAATACCTTGTTAACCCAAGAAATCCTCGCAACTTCTTTATGGTTGTGGGGACTTTCCATTCCTTAATGGCTTTAATTTTGTTAGGGTCTACCTTAACACCCTCGTGAGATACAATTTGACCCAGATATCCCACCTCTTGTACTCTAAAGAAACATTTGGATTTTTTTGCATATAATTGTTTCTCCTACAATAGTTTGAGAACCCTGTCAACATGTTGAACATGATCCTTCCAAGACCCTTATATTCAATTTTTGAAAGTCCTCAATTTGATCCACCACAGAACCCTTTTGTTTGAGATTTATCAATTGGCTAAAGAAGGTGTTGCTTTTTGTATCCTCATAATGTGCTATCATTTCCTCCGTAAAAATTGACCAAGTGACAACTTTTTATGGGATCAAAGGCATTGATACCACACAAATGTCTTTTGTTCTAAATGTAAAGTTGCAATGTGTAGATTTTGTGTGTTTTTCACATTATTGAGATCAAAATATTGCTCCATCTGTAGTATCCATGTTACGAGATCCTTGCCATCAAACTTCCTCATATACATCTTTGGAATATGGTGGTTCTTCCATCCAACCTTAGAGTTTATGAAATCATGATTAACATGTATTTGTTCTCATCATGATTTTCCTCTACTATATTTTCGCCATTAGGAAACATTTCTTGTATCAACTTTGCCAAACCTTCGATGTCTACTTTTAGGTCAGTCTTCATGTTTTCCATGTTGTCTTTCATTTTTTCATCGATCTTAGCTTCCATGTCATCCATCTTATCTTCCATGCCATCCATCTTAGCTTCCATGCCCACTTCCATGCCATCCATCTTAGCTTCCAAACCATTCATCTTAGCTTCCATTCCTTTCTTCAAACCATCCATCTTAGTTTCCATGCCTTTCTTCAAAATTTCCATTTCATTTTTTGTTGCTCTTTGCGATAGCGAAATTTGGTGCACTTGCTCTTGTAATTTTGATATCTCATGTTGTGCTTCTTCGTCTTCATGAGTCATAGTGGAGCCTTCTGAAGGCTTAATGGGTGTTGAATTCTTTTTAGGGGGAATTTTTTAACCCAATACTGATATCTATTCTTAAATATGCCCTTGGAATAAATTCAAACTATTTTCTTTCAAACAAGACTTATGTAATTCGAAAAAAAAACACACCTCTTTCTTTCTTTTCAGGAGCTCGATATTGAAACTAAATTTCCTCTATGATTTCAGATCTTCAATATCTGAAATTCAGCCCTAAAGTAGCCCTATGAATCTTCTTTCAAATGCCACAGGTCTAACCTAATTTGGATTCTTCAAGACAAAATTATGCATAATCTCCCACAATGACCTAATTATGGATTGGTTCAGTAGAGCGAAATTGTACGACTTGCCACGTGTCACTGTTTCCTCCTTAGGCTCTGCAATTTATATGAAAAAAACTACAGTCCATTTAATTTCGGCCATTTTTTACAAAATCCCAATCCGACGCTCAGAGAGAGAGGTATGATGTTTTTCCCACGGTCACCTCTTTGAGATGAAATTCAGGAGCCTGAAACAATCCAACCTTCCACAGATCATATCTCAAGAAATATTATGAACCAAGATCTGAAATTTTTACAGGAGGTTCCTCAGGATTTCTTCTTCACTCTGTGAAAATTTAAGCTTCTGAATCCTCGTAGAAAAATCTTTATATCGAAAATTCCGCAATGACCTATTTAGGTTGAATTTAGGAGCCTACAAAATTCCATAACTTCCACAGATCATATCTCCAAAAATATTACAAACCGGTATTTGTTAGGTAAACATGACTCGGGGTAGAGTCAATGTTGACTAGGGTAAATAGTGGTGGTTTTGGGGCACATGGTTTTTTGCACCCATGGTTTTGACCCATGGTATTGCATGTAATGGAGCCTATAAAAAGGCTGGAAAGAATTCATTGTAATATAGGCTTGGAGATGAGCGGTGAAGGCTCACTTGGCCATATTGGCCAGGGTTTTGGCCAATGGTAATGAAATTTCATTGGTTGGGTTTTTCCCCGGATTTGGGGTTTTCCCGATTAAACATTGTGTTTATGTTTATGTGATTTGTTACTGGGTTTTGTATGTGTACTATTCTCTCGGTAAATGTTTATTATTTTCTGCCGGTAAATCCTAACAGTATCTGAAATTTGGCAACAATGTTCCTAAGTATTTTGGCTTTGCTCTCTAAAAATTTCAGCTTCTGAACCTCCGTAGACAAAATTTATAGATAAAAGGACACGATGACCTGTTTGGAGCAATGAAACCCTAGAATCCAAAGCTCTAATACCAAATGTTATGAAACCAACTCCAAAAATAGAAGGAAAGAAATATCAACACCTTAGAAATAGCCACTTCGAGGGGGAAACCTCCAATACATTACATAAATGAACAATTATTGGATGATACAAATGAACCTCCTTCTATATATAAGATTCCATGGGCCCATAATATAATCCTAGCCGACCAAACAATAGCAATGTAAGGGCACCATAATAACAATATTGGGGTCACAGGGGTACAACAATAACAATAAGGGACTAAACTAATAATATAGGGAGCTAACAATGAGAAGGGAAATGTGTAGAAAATATCCAAGGGGGTTTGAATCTATAGTAAACCCTAGATTTTTGCATGATGAGTGTGAACATGCAACCACACATTATGATCCACAACGCAGTATTATGCCCAGATTTACTGTAAGAGGGATGGAGGAAGAATATGTGCCAAAGAAGGAGAGTCTTGGTGATTATTTGGACGAGTATGAATATCAATCTAAGAGGTTCAAATATCACCTAAAATTTGAAGGGTTTTTCAAGATCAAGGAGGAAAGGAGCACAAGGAGAAAGCAGCATGATGTGGGTAGATTCTTTCTATCTAATTTTGATGGTTCACCTAAATGTTCAGCTAGGGCTTGGGTGGAGGAGCTAGACACCTATTTTCAGCAACACCAAGTTTCAGAGAATGAAGCCATCAAAGTAGCAGTGTTGCATTTTGAAGTTAAGACCTATGCTTGGTGGATGTTTAAATATTTTTCATTAAAAAATGAAAATACATCTACTTATGCAAAGTTCACTAGGAAAATAGTGGAAAGGTTTGATGGAAAACATTCTGATACACCTTTGGTGGAGCTAAAAAAACCAAAACAAACAAAACCTTTGCATGGGTTGGAAGGATCTATAAACCCAACTGCACTACAGAAAACTATGGAAGAGGCTAACATCTTGCATAATACCTTGCTAGAGGCAAGCTCTCTATCTCATACTCTTGGAAAAGAGAGCATGAAGATCCCCTTTTCAAAAGAGGATCCTCTTATTGAGAAGGTGACTCCCATTCATATTTAAGAGGAAGAGAAGGTTGGAGGCAACAACGATGTCATATCCAAAGCATATCTATCTCATGAAGAGAAAGATGGAGCACTTTCTCTAAGAAGAGGAATTCTTGTACGTTCACAAGGAGTTCCAAAGGATCTCAGATGTGGAGATCAAGGAACAATCCATGAACATCATGTGCCATTATTGATATATTGTGAGGCCTTGCGGATGAAAGGAGAAGGTAGGGATGATGGAAAACATCATATTATTAGGAGCACACACCCTATATATTTTAGAAGGTCGATGCATAGAAGAGGCGGACTGATTTGCGCATTGAGGGTACGGACAAAGTTGTCCATTCACATATTCAGTATACTCTTGATATTGATGTCTCATTGCATGGAGGCATTCCACCTGGGATACCACCAGATCAAGAGATGATGAGAGATGATTCACATTTGGTTGCACCACTCATTGATTCCAGAGGGGTCAGGACCTTGGGAGGACTTGACACAACGTAGAGAGTCTGGGATAGACTCAAGGAGGAGGGATACACTCTCCCATTTTCAGAATTACCCACTCTCACTACATATTCTGCACTAACAGAAGTTTTTGCAGTGATGGAGGATGGAGAAACAAAGGGTACTTCCTTTGAGGAAGTAATCCTCCATATATTGGAGTAGATGGAGGCCACTCATGCTTACATTGGCCAAGATCAGGAGGTTCTTTTTGGATGGTAGCTTCTCATGGGAGGCCAACTTCCAAAGGCCAACACTTCTACTTGAGCATGAGCAGTTGCATGATGGGCATGGCAGCGATTTGGAGGATGATATTGGGACGAGGGATGTCAAACGAAAGGAAAATAGCATGTGGGGAACTTCACATTTCAGATCTACAACGTTGTCTCTTAGGAGGATTGATCCATATTGGAGGTCTCAAATTTTGGTTGAGTACTCCAAGGATCTTAGTGCTTAGATGATTATTAATGACCCAGAGGGAGATGATAGATACATGGTGGGTGATGAGGTCATCTATTCTTATGGTAGAATATTCTTGACTAAAGCTTTGAGCTCAAGGAGAAGTTGTTACATGCAGCACATGTGGACTTTCTTTCCATGCACTTTGATGCATATTATTCCTTGATAGAGGAGTTCACTTGGGAGGGCATATAGCAAGATGTATATCAACATATGGAGAGATGCATAGCCCGGATGATGATGGAGAGGTTGTTACAGCCACTTCCCTACTCATTGAGAGTGAGGGAGAACTTTCAGTTGAGCCATTTCAGCTCAATGACCAAAGTACATGATAGAGGATGTACATTTATGCATTATGATTTGTACTCCTTCAGCTTTTGTGAGTAGCATATTGAAACAAGGATTATCATTCCTTCTTGTATATTGTATTGTGATGTACTTGAGGCCATTTGCAGCATTGATGTTTTCCATTCTATTGGTGGTTTGTGGGACATGCCACATCATTCTTGGTGTGCACCATTGGCACCACATTTTAATTTTATGATCCCATCTTGTAGGATTACTGTGGTAGCAAACAAGTGGCTGAAAATACACTTGTTATACTTTGTTTTGAGGCAGGCAAGGGATGGACTATGCTAGTTCCACATGTGGAACTATGATACACCTCCTGGTTGTCATATGGAAACTTATTTTTATTTGTTTTTGCTTCCATATATTGATGATGTTATTATTCTTATGATAAGCTTTGTTGGGAGGATGGCACAAGAGTTGGAGGTGCCCATTGGGAGTATGATTCTCCCTACTTCATATGTTGCATGTTTCAGGAGAAATAATGGGCAAACCATGATTTCCACACTACATCTCTTGTCTTCATGTGGGAGGAGCCATTTGGAGAACTTGAGTTCTTGGGAGGGGCACTTCATGGATGTTTTGATTGATGGGGTAACTTGGGACATTCTTGGAGACCATAATATTTCAGCCCAAGATCAGCAGAAGCCCCATACATATCATAAATGGAGATAGAAACAACATGGGTGGAAAAAAGTAATCTCTCCATACAACCCCAATACATTGCATGAACCAGGGGTTGAGGATTTCTTTGATGAACTTCCTAGGATGGCTCATTTCATTTGGATGATAGCATGGAGATGGGAGTCTCTCATTGGGAATGAGATCCCCTATACTTGTCATCACTCCTACCTTGAGGAGGCCATTGGACAGCAAGAAGGTTTCCACTTACACCTTCCACATTCTCATGATGTGAGCCATTTGGTTTTGCATACTTGGGAGGAACTATTGGGGGGGAGATTTATTGTATATTATTTTGAGCAATGGTGGGGACTATTGATGAGGAGGCCACAAGAGGAGGAGCGGACCTGTACAGTTTCTTGAGGACAAGCAACATTTTGAAGGGGAGGACTGTAATATTCCTAAAATTTAGCTTCTAGCTAAATGGAATATTATAGATCATTTTGTCACTAGCTAGGTGGATAAGTGGGTAGGGAGGCCCATAAATCTTCTTAGAAGCCATAAAAACACTTCGAGTATTAAAGGAGACCTTTTAAAAAGCTAATAAAATACCTTTGAGTGTGAACAAGGGTTGAATCATGTTGAACCAATCAACTTTGACCAAGTCAACAACGTTGTTATGGAGGAGTGGATATTAAATGAGGAATACCGTAGTTTTGGAGGGAGATTGATTTCATGAAGGAAATGACCTAATTGAGTGGGTCCAAGGGAAAGGAAGCTCATAATATATATAATGAAGAGGATGGCAGCCATATGGGGTTATGTTTTGGATTATTATTTTGTATGTGGTCTGTTCAGACTTCTTTCATTCATCAGCTGTCTAGTTGAGATTATTGTGTTGTTTAGCACCGGGTGTTCCCGAGTGGGAATCCCGCCTCTTTCCTTGAGAGGCCTATTGGAAGAGAATTTCATTTCATTTCCACATTCAGGTTTTCAGGTGAAGCTACATCTTTCTTCATCACTGCAGTTTTTGCAGGATATTGTGTTGTGTTGCAGGGTGCAGCAGTGGAGAATTAGATCGGGTGTCTTCAGAGCTAGTTTATCAGTAGAGGAAGGTTTCCATCCATTAGGAGACCTTTAAAGAAGCTCCTTGTGCTTTATTGACACATTTGGAACCATGCCAAGGATTATTTATCCCTTACAGCATAGTTTCAGTCCATATTTGAGTTATTTTAGGGAGGAGTTGGAGGGGTGGTTACAGTGATTGTTTTGAGAGGTGATTTCTTCAGAGGAGGAGTCATTCTTTCATTCGGAGGATTTGTTGGAGAAGATTTGTAGTGTCTACATCAGCTTCAAACATATCTTCTCATTTCTTTTTTTGCAGCTTATCTTCAGCCCTAGGGCTGCAACTTACATTGGCACATTGTGTGCATTTTCCAGAAACCCTCTTGGGTTGTCTTGGAAAGATGATCTAGTGCCCGGATCTGTATGTTTAGATTCTATTAGGGCGTATATCAGTATTTTTGTATCATTCTGTCATCTCCAGCTATAGCTATGCATAATATGACTGCGTTGTAGCAGCTCTCCGACATTTTGTATTATGACAGCAGCTCATTTTTTGGAGTGATTGCTTATGGGAGACTTGTTCCTTCATTATATATGATTTATGCCTCACTATTTTGTATTGATTTCTTGACATAATACATGTTTTTATGACTCCATATTGGTCTCCAATGATAATGAGTTGATTTACACTTCTATTTCCAGTTTTGTGTTCATATATTGCTACATCCCCCATTTGAGAATACTACAAAAGAAAATTTGAAGAGGAAGGTCCAAGAACTTCCTATCAGCAGAAAAGAAAACTGGAGAAACATACATCTCCTCATAGATCTACTATGCCCACTTTATTTGAAGAAGGTGAGAGGTATAGAAATGAAGAAAGAAGAGAAACTGAGACTCATGAAACTATTAGTTTGTATCTGGAAGAGTACAAAGCACAGTCTAGAGCTTTCAAATGGAGTCTAACACTCCAAGAATTCTTTGAACTCAAAGAAATAATAAGATCCTATAGCAGCAATAGAAGGAAAAGACACAATATATTCTATTTGATTACATTTGATGGATCTTCCTCAAGCACTGTTAGGGCTTGGAGGAAAGAGTTAGATACATTTTTCATGCTACATTCTGTGGCTGAAAAAGAGGCTATCCAAATTGCAACACTTCATCTTTTAGGTGAACCCAATGTTTGGTGGTTTAGTCACATGGAGCATGAAAAAGTGACTAAATATTCAGATTTCTTTCACAAGTTGAGGAAGAATTTTGATGTGAAGAAGACAATGATGTGTCACAAAGAGACATTTCCTAAGGAAACAAAGGAGGATGTCATTCTTGTCACTCTGGACAAGAAGTCACTACATTCACCACCAACTGCAGAAGTAATTGCATCTAGAGAAGAGGCACTTACAACCTTGCAAGACAGTCTTGAGCTCTTGACACATAGAATCCCATGCATAGTTCAGCAGATGCATGAGGAAGAGGAGGAATATTCCAGCGCTAGTACATGGGTAGAAGAGAAACCATCTCTCTTACCAGCAGTTGGAGACACCAGTATCCCGGCTTGAGGAAATCTTGTGTTCTATCAATATATTCCCACACATCAGTTGATCCAAGGTATGAATAAACATTCATCACCTTTTGTTTTAGTAGATCTTATTGAAACTTATGGGGACATTCCATCGGGGCCAATGCATATCCATGGGTTAGAACAAAATTCTTGTTTGAAGCAGCAACATATCACAGCACTGAGGACCCTTGATTTAATCAAGGAGGAGATGAAAAGCTATCCCAGTTTCTCATGGATGAACTACATTCAACCTCTTGAGTTGAAATGTGGAATTTCAGGAAATGGGATGAGCATGATCCTATATAAAATGACTGGTTATGAGACCAGTTATGTACCTTGCTTTGAGATAACATATGTATTTCCCTACAGATCTACAACGTTGTCACTTAGTAGCAGTGATAATGAAGAGGCCCCATTATTCTTCGAGCATTCAGTACGTAGCTTCACTCATGAAGCAATGGAGGTTAAGATGATGAATGTTAGACATCTTGAGATGAGAAATATTTTCTCATTTCTTGATGACACTTTCTCAATGAGCATCTCATAGCTCAAAGAGATACTTCTACCTGCAGCAGATCCAGAACCTCAATGGTTTTGGAAGGCCATGGATGAGAGGAAGGTCTCATTAAGGGATCTCATTGGAGGTGCATTTCAACATTTCATGGGTTGCAAATATATTCAACAGTTTGAGAAGGTTGGTGTCCTACAATGGGAGGATACCAAGTATTTGCAAAATGAGATCCATCATCCACATTGGGATGAATGGTTGATAGTATGGAGAAAATCGTTTCCAAACCACTTGCAGATCTATGACACAGGCCATCAAGAAGCATGGCTGCGTTGGTTACTCTTGGGTGAGTATGTCTACTACTCAAAGAGTCATAATTTTTTGATTCATGCCTTACACATCACTAGAAGAATGCAGAAGAAAAAGGCATGATGAATTTGGTTGTTGAGAAGAGATTTTGGACATCACATGTTAAATCTTATGTCCTTATATTTGCTCTTGTTTGGGATATGTCTCATGTATTTACATGTATTTCTGTTTGGGATGTATCTCATGTTCATGTATGTACTTGGAGTTAGGAGAAAGCATAACTCTCACATGATGTGGGATAAGGGAGCTTGTTTGTATTATGTTGATGAGACATCTCACATGTCCATTACTATATTGTTGGTCCATGACTTGCATTATGATAATGAAAGGAGGCAACAAGAATCCTTGTTTCTATGGTTACTATTGGGAGAGTATGGGCTGAATTCTTCCCATACATTGCATGACATTGGTGGAGGATGGCAACAGGAGGTCTTACAGCGTTGGCTTCTGTTGGGGGATTATGGTCATTGTACATGGTATAATGATGATGTCATGGGGTAGAAATATGCCTTATTAAGGTGGCTTAGCTTGAGATAATATGGCCACTACATTTGGTACAATGATGATGTGGTATGGCAGCAAGAGGCATTGCTAAGATGGCTTCTTTTGAGAGAATATGGTTCTCATATTCTCATTGATTTGGCATGGCAACAAGAAGCATTGTTGCGGTGGCTTCTTTTGAGAGAGTATGGCTCTCTTTCTTATTTTCATGATGATCTAGCATGGCAGCAGAAGGATTTGCTGCATTGGTTGTTACTAGGAGAATATGGTTTGACATTTTTCATGTTTTCCCATATGTCTCTACTTCTTGTTTTTCACTATAATGATGTGATATTTGATTCCTACATGGCCAACATGGCTAATAATGAGGACATTGATAGATGTAATCTACTCTATGTATCATGTGTTGGAGAGATAGTTCATGAGTTGGGACTTTCCACTTTGGGAATGAACCACTTTATCTTATGTATCTCATGTATAAAGGAGAAATTTGGTCATCATATCATTGCCACTTGGAGATTCATTGATGAGGATGGGTATCTAACTATTCAGTTGGAGGCCAGTCTAGACATTTTAGAGAGGCAACTTTGAAGCTGGACATGCATGACACATTGTGACAGATGGGAAGGCCTTCGACATGAGGATGCCATTTGGAGGAAGGATTTTTGCTGTAGCATCCATTGTTACAGTTTCTTGAGGACAAGAAACATTTTGTGGGGGAGGACTGTAATATTCCCAAATTTTCACACAATATTTGGAATATTAGAGTTATTAATAAACCTACTTAATTAAATAAATAAAAGGGTGGAGGGACCCATAATCCTCATGATGAATAAATATCCACTTTTTATGTGTAAATGTGTATTAATTAAACCTAGATCTACATAAAGGAGGTAGTGGAGCCACTACTAATGTGAATGAATTGGAGATCAGGTCTCATTAATGAGATAGATCATGGAGGTTGACATAGTCAACTAAGATCTTGGAAGAGATCAAATAGGAGATCATGGAGAATTCATGATGAGATGATGGAGGAAGTTATGCAATTAATGCACACATGATGGAAAGGGTGTACATTTCACCTAGACATGATGAATGACTTGGATAGACAGTGCAGTCAAACATGGACGATCTTGTCCACATGCACATCACAATTTAGATGAAGGAAAGAATGAAGACATGCTTGAGATTATTGATGTTGAGGATATCTTTAGATCTAGAATTTCCATGTGACGTTCCATTTCTTTCTTGGGTTTTTTAGCAAATATTGCAAGTGTTTTTTAGCACAGGGTGTTCCTAGTCAGGAATCCCACCTCTTTCTTTGAGTATCTCTGGAAAGAGTCTTGTACTTCATTCTACATCGGCCATTGGTGCCACATATCCTTTCCTACTTTCTGCAGAACATCCATATTCAGAAATTGCATATTTCTGAAGATCAGTTTGAGAGGAGGAGGTTGTCCTTCAACATTTCAGTTAAGGAACTGGTGTCGGATTACTCCTATCACCTTGGGCTTGAAGATTAGAATTATTTTATTCATCAGTAATTTTTTCCTTTGTTGATGAATAAATGACTATCCCAATATTTCTAGAAACAAAGTTCATAGACATTTTGAGTTCTAGAAATCTCGTTGCCTTCATTATCCCCAAGATAATTTTTCACTATTTCATCATTCCGTCATGTCAATCTCAGCTCACCCATCCAAGAAGATCCATCATGGGCTCATGTCACTTAGTGTGTCTTTTTTGTGTCACCTTGGGCCTCAGCCCTCTATTTTTTTTTGCCTAACTCCTCCATTGTCCATCTATGGTTTTTTAGGGAAAATTTTATTGGTTTCATGACCTCCATGGTTAAAAAATCAACAAGGCTTGTACCTTGATTCTCTTACACATCCTCGTATCCTCAATATACCTTCATAAGCACTTACTATCACTCTTATCCCTCAAACTCATCATTTTTCTACAAAACCTAGCCTATCACTACAAAACGACACTTTTTGAGACTAGGCCTGTGTTTTTCCCTTTTGGACCCTTTCCTCTCACCCAATCCTTGAAATTACACTTTCCCATACTCCCTAACATCCATCCCTATTCCCCAAAATTTCCCCAAGAATTTAGACAACCCTTAACCCCTTCATTCCCCTCCCTCTACAAGGTAGTCCTAATTTCCTTACACCAAACCCTATATTCCTCTTCCAACTAAGCTAGGGTTTGCTATGTAAAAGAGGCATTAGAGTAGAATATTCATATGGTAGTACATATCAGCAATCATGAAGCCATACCAATTCATAAACAGCATGCCTTCGTCATTTTCCAAGAATTCATTCCAAGGGCCAAGTCATTTGCCACACCTAGGGCCAGTTTTGCTTAAAAATATACTTCTAACCAAACCGAGATGAATTTGGAAAAAGTGAGAGAGCGTTTTGTACATCATAGGGCCAAGAAGAAACAAATCCTTCTTTTTTTTCACAGGTATCATGGTTTGGAATCAATATCAAAAGCACAAGTGTCTCAGGAGAATTTCTGTACTACTAGAGTGACCTTGGGAAAATGTGGTTTTCTCACAGCTGGAGTGTCCAAATGACTTGCTTGATGAGTCAAAAGAAAACTAGACTTGAATATATTTCCAATCGGCTATCATGAGCTCAATTTTGAGTTAAGGAAGGCCTCCAAAATGTGTCTGCACCAGCACTCTACATTTTTGCACCATCATTCAACACTTTTTTACCAGTGTTGGGACAGTCCATTTTTGGACTGGTAAATGGAAACCAAATGGAAAAAAAAAAGTTTTCTTGTAAATTAGACTCAACAATATTTCCAACGAGCTATCATGGAGCTCATTCAGACACAGGGACAGCTCCAAATTCCCTTTGCAAACTGGCATTACGCATAGACACAATAGAGCACCTACAAACTACTTATTACACACAGGCGCTATGCACAGGCTCTATGCACGGGTGTTACACACATACAGAGTTTGTCTAAAATTGCTAAAAGGAGTCAAAATTTTGGTTTTTAACCTCCAAATTTTCTGCAAAATTCAAGACACAAGGTTGGTGGTTCATTTTCTTGCCTCCAAAGCTTTCATTTGCCTAGGCAAAGAGATATTCAAAGGCTCAATTAAACCAAACCCTAGGTTGCCTAAGAAATCAGTTTTAAATATCTTTGGTTAGGGTTTGAAAAATAAAAAACTGTTGTGTATGCTAGAGAAAAATGAGATGACAGTATCAAAGAAGAGGCAAAGCCTAAAAAAAATACCAAGAGAGTGATGATAGCATGGATAAAAAGTGATGAAAATGGTAAGGATAGTAGGGCAGAAAAAGAGCCTAATGATGAAGAAAATAATGATGACATAGAGGAGGAAAATGAACATGACAGTCTGAAAATAAGGAAGACAGTAAGCCATTGGATCAAAACAGTGATAGTGGTGACACCCATAAAACAATCTCTGGTGCAGAAAAGAGTGTTGATGATGAGCAAGATGACAGCTAAGGGGATTATGAAAAGAAAAATGAAAATGAAAGTCAGCAGGAAATTGCCCAAGACAATGAAGAAGAAGATGATTTTGAGCATGACAGTGAGCCCAATAATAGTGACAAAGGTGTTGAAATAAATGAAAAAAATAAAGATGAAGAGACAAGGGAAGAGGGTGAAGAAACTAAAGACCAAGAGCAAACAAATAATGATGGTGAGGCAGAGTTTGAGGGTGAAGAAATTAATCAAGAAATTGATACAAATGAGACATTCAATGATAGCGTCCATGACTATCATGACACTCATCATGCCTCCATCATTTTCCAAGAACTCATTCCAAGAGTTAAGCCATTTGTCACTCCTAGGGCTAGTTTTGCTTCAAACTATTTTTATGAGCTAACAGAGATGAATTTGACAAAAGTGAGAGAGGCAGTTGTCCATAATAGGTCCAAGAAGAAAACCATCCTTCATTTTTTACACAACTATCATGGTTTGGGAGCAATGTCAAAATACAGGTGTCACCAGAGAATTTCTGCACTAGTGGAGTGACCTTAGAAAAATCCATTTTTCTCACAGCGGGAGTGTCCAAATGACTTAATTGATGAATAAAATGACAACTAGACTTGAAATTTATTCCAAAGAGCCATCACGGAGCCAAATCCGACATCTGGAAGTGATCCAAAACTTAGCTGCAAAACACCCTATTTTTCTGCTGAAGTGGTGTTACGCACAGAGTAATGTTTGAAGATTTTATTTTTGGGTAGGAAAATGGAATCCACTCAGCACAAATAAATTTTTTCTGGAAATTATACTCATCAGGACTTCCAACGAGCCATCATGGAGCCAAATCCGACATCAGGAAGTGGTTCAAAACTTGGTTGCAAAACACCCTATGTTTCTGCTGAAGTGGTGTTACGCACATAACAGTGTTGAGAGATTTTATTTTTGGGCAGGAAAATGGAATCCACTCAGAAAAAATGAAACATTTCAGGAAATTATACTCATCAATATTTCCAACGAGCCATCACGGAGCTAAATCCGACATCGGAAAGTGGTTCAAAAGTTGGTTGCAAAACACCCTATTTTTCTGCTGAAGTGGTGTTACACATAGAGTAGTGTTGGGAGATTTGATTTTTGGACAGGAAAATGGAATCCACTTAGCACAACTCAAACATTTATGGAAATTAGACTCATCATTATTTCCAACGCACCATCATGGGCACAATTGCAACAACGGGAAGGCCTCCAAATGTCCTCTGCAAAATGGCATTGCGCACAGGAGAAGTTTGGCCAGAATTGCCACATAGAGATCAAAAACCTAAAAGAGGAAAAAAAGCATGAAAGCCTTGGAATTTTGGCTGAGGCTTCTCAGCAGGTGTCCAAGACCTCTTGAAGGACCATTCCACAAATTTTGAGGCAAATTGGACAACGTTTTGTTTTTTCCAAATTTTGACCCCTAGGAGCGCAACACCCTAGGTGTTATGCACAAAATGGGTTCATCCTAAGCTCTAAAAGTTTCCATTTTTGGATTTTTCACATCACCAAAAATATACTCACCAATTTTCAGATCATTTGGAGCATTTTTACCCCCTAAAAAGGTCAAAAAACATAAAACATGTGACCTTTCTGCCTCCTTTTCAGACCAGCTATTACGCACAGAGCAGTGTTGGGAGATTTGATTTTTGAGCTGGTAAATGGTATCCAATCAGCACAAATCAAGCATTTTTTGAACGTAGACTCATTAGGATTTCCAACGAGCCATCACAGAACCAAATCCGGTGTCGGAAAGACCTCCAAAAGACTTCTGCAACAGGGCCTATTTTTGCGTTACGCACCTGGAAATTTTTCATTGTTTGACACATGTGTTATGCTCTTCTGGCTAAGTGGGGAAAATGTGCTTTTGGAAAGTTTCCTTAGGCATGTCAGGCCTAAAAGTCAATTTTATTTCCATTTATAGTCAGAAAAGATATTTATTTAGATATTTTTGTGCCTTGGGCTTTGCAAAGCCTCAAGGACAAGTTAGGATATTTCCCTTTCGCCAATAGGATTCTAGATGCTCTAGTAGGCTCTCCTCCGCTCAATTTTTATATAAGACATGAGGATTCATTGTAAACTATTGGGACTTGATGTGTTTAAGAGAAATACATGGTTTTATGAGCTTGGACAAGATATTGGTTTGATGAAGTGAATGATTGGCTTGTGTGGCTTGATGTTGGAGAAGATTGCTTGTAGGATTCCATAGCTTGGTGAATGGTGATGTTTTCCTAACTTTTTAATGTTTTCTTGTCCTCATTCTATTTCAGTCTTCTTGGTTGCTATAGAACAAAAAAGTATAGGTTGAGATATGCTCATGGAAGCACCTCAGACCTCCTGTTCACTATAGTTTTGATGTTTTCTTCTTTTAGTCATCTTAAGGAATTCTTGACTTCTCCTTAGGCACACTAAAACTTATTTTTTTTTCATGAATGGTTATTATGTTAGCTTATAAATATGATTCATTGTATGCCCTACTTATTTAAAGTTTTCAAAACCCTATTTTGAATCTTTTCTACGGAATACTGATTGATTAGGTTAAGACAAAAAAAGTCTCGTTTCGATCTTGCCCTTTTCCCATGCTTACCAACTTGTTTCAGAGTTCCCAATAGTTAGATATATGTTGTTTAGGAGTTGCCTCTCCATATATTGAGTTTTTTTTTTATCTTATGTGTTTTCTAAAAAATCTGAAGGTGAATTTCTAAAGTTAGGAGTTCTAATGCTTCTATGTGTCACCAGAATCTTCATCTTACATGTTTATCAGTTTGAGTATTGTTCATAGATATTAATGGTTTGCCCTACCTCATGAGTTATTTATTTCAAACTATATATGTTTAAGACCTCTTAGTTTTTCCAAAACTTAATGCTCATTACACCTCATACATCACCCAAAGGATCCATTAACCTTGCTAAATCGACCCTACAATACACTCTGCTTCATCATTTAGACACCCTCAACTTCATCTGACCCCATAGCCTTATTGATTTGAAAACCTCTCATCCCAGCTATCCTACTTAATCATCTTACCCCAACCCAAAACAAACAAACAAATTACACTTAACAAATAGCCTAAAATCAATCATCCAAAGCGAACAATTTCACATCCTTCGCACAATAGAAAGAGCCCTCTCTGAGTCCAAGAAGGCTAGGTCCTAGGACTCCAAAGACTGGTTTGATGTTACCCTGTCATTTGGTTTAGCCAATTTTCCAAATCACGGGATGCTAACATAATGGCGATCACAGTGGGACCTGAGTAAGTAACAAGCTTAGATATCCTAAAGACCTCAAAAAACCCACAAACATCCTTAGATTGGTATTTAGTTGCTAATGGTGGACAAAAACCTGCCTTAAAACATTTGAAATCATCCACCTGGTGACTCCACAACTCTCAATAGACCTAAATACTCCACTGGAGGAAGAACCTGAAACATGACCATTCATCCTAGAAAGAAAGAGCACTCAGGCCTAGGTTGGATTCAAGAAATTATTGTTTTTATCTACAACTATTTTCTATCCTACTTTAAGCTTGATCAATAATACACTGATGAGATCTACATTGATCATTGGAAATATTTCAAGCCTCGAAAAGCTGAGCCTCAAATTTTAGACCACAAGCAGACTTATACTCTTGTGCTTACCCCAAATTCACCTGTGGAAGACCTAGTGAAACATGAGCTTCATGCTAATTCTCCTACTCTTATTGAAACCTCAAGCAGTCATAAATCTCTTTTTGTACTACCTATACCCACAAACTTCCTAGAAAGATACAAGCCTCTGATTTTGCCTTCTATCCTCCAGGCCCTCCCAGCAAATCCTGCAAATAAACTACCCAGATCTGATGGAGAAAGCTCAAAAGTCACCGCTGAAGAACACATTCAAAATCTTGATAATTTACTTGACCTATTTGAAATAGGAGAAGATTATGTGCGTATTAGAATGTTTTCCTCATCATTACAAGGAAAAATTAAGAGTTGGTTTAAGGACCTTCCAGTTGCAAGCATTAACAACTTTCATCAATTCACTCAATTTTTCTTAGATGGGTGGGCAGTCATGGGAAATGTTTTTCTCGTCATAAGGGAATAAAACCATTTGAAAAGACATCCAGGGAAGACATTACAACACTTTTCAGCCAGGTTCAATAAATTATACCATGTAATACCTGCTAAGATAAATCCACCCCTTGGGTGGGCTCTCTTGCACTACCCAAGCTCTTTTGACCCAGAGATGGTTTTCCATATAAGAGAAAGAGATCCTTCGACCCTGGAGGAAATAAAAAGGATAGCAGTTGATGTGGAAGAAAAAATACTAAATAGGGAGGCAAATCTATGAGTAATAAAGAAATACAAAGCAGATCAAGAGAGACAGATATCTTCAGAGGTAAAGCTAGAGATGTGACAGATACAATCATCAAAATGATGCATATACTTGGCAGACAAAAGGAAAGGTACAAGGTTGAGGTTAGTGCTACTTATTTGAAACAACCTATACATTTTCCTTGGAAGGAAAAAACTCAATCACTACAAGACAAGAACAACAAACAAAATGTGCATGACGAGCAAGTTGCAAATAGAAACAGACAGGAGTGCTCTAAAGAATCAATCAGCCATCTTGAAATCACTAAATCTAAAATAAAGGAGGAATGAACACATTTAGGGTCTCTACCCTTATTCTTTAACCCATTTTAGATTGCCAAAAGAAAGGATATTGGCCATGAATACTCTCCTTTTCATATGATGGAACAAACTGTTGATCAAGTGTGTATTATAAATGAAATTCCTCCTATGAATAAGTTGTCCAGATATGATCAATATGATGATGATTATGTTCTACAAACTCAAGATAACACTACAGAAAAATCAATGATTATTTTATGGGACAAAGACAGTCATTCTCAACAGCTCAAATACAGTGATCAACAAATACCACTCAGCTATCACAGTGAAGAAGAAAGTGCAGAACTTTTGGGAGAAAGGGAAGGGTCTTTACCTCTTTTTTGTACTTCCTTTTAGTTCATCAAAGATAACCTTAATGCAATTAGAAGTCAGCAATCTTTGGGTATTGATTTCAACAACAAAGAACACATTCAGCCCTATGTTCAGCCTTCCCAAGAGAAAGAGGATTGATGTAGTTATATCCAAAGAATGATAAAAATGCCTCCCTTTTTAACTGAAGAGGAGATAGATAAACTTATAAACATGCAGTCAGCCTCTATTTATTTTCCTCCTAATCTTAAATTTCACATAGCAGAAAATGAATTTATAGATCAATTCAAAGAGAAACAATCTGATAGTCCAATATGTATGGTTGGTGACATTAATTATATTGATGATTCTCCAAGGTTTGATCAATTTGTTGATAATGATGATGCTTTCCAAACAGAAGCTAACTTTGCAGAGTATTCAGTACTTAGTTTTTGGGAGGAAGCTCGGTTTAATCAACTCGAGAAAGGTTACCAACAAATGCATAGCAACTATGATAGTGATAAGGAGAGCTTAGAAAATTTGGAAGAAAATGAAGGCTTGAAAATTGATGATCACAAGAAAGTTGCTAATCTTCTTTCTCAAGATGATTTTTTGCCAAGAAGTGCTCCTACTCATCAACATGGTGGTTTTCACACAAAACTCAACCCACTCATTCAAAACCCATCAGGTTTTCTAAAGGATAATATTGCAATCTATGATGAGTATACCAGTTCAGATGATCATGAGGAAGGGGAAGAGTTTCTTTCCCAAAAAATTCCTAAGCTCAGCTAAGTGGAGGAAGAAATAGGCCTAGATCAAGCTTATTTTCCAAATCTTCACATTCAGGTTTTGTTTCATGATCCCTTTGCTGATTTGTTAAAAACATTTGAAGAGGGAGTGAAATATGTTAAGAGCAGTTTGATGCAAGGTTTAAAGAGAAGTTTAGGCACCACTGTTCAAAAGAAAGTGAGATGGGAGTGGCCCTTTTGTTTTTCCAACATACTCAAGGAGCTAAACCAATATCCCTCATGGAATCATCTTCTTGACTGGTCATGTTAGAAAAGAGAGTTCACCAGCTGAATGTATATCATGTATAGTTTAGATTAGGATAGATAGGAATGCAAATAAGCTCAGCCTTTGAGCATATTTTAAATTTAGATTGTTTTTAAAAAATAAAGAAAAAACTCAAAAACATAGAAAGAATGAAAAAGAGGGAAGATTCGAAAAGAGGTAAAGTCCCATACCCAAAAAATAGTACTACTGAAACTGAGCAACCTTAAATGCCACTGCTGGTTCAAAAAGAAGATCTTGTTTCAGTCATCTAGCCTAATCATGGCTGAACATGTTTAAATTTATATCGATAAGTTAGTGAAAGAGATCTTGTCAAATCATTCAAACTTGACTTGTTAAAAAGGGATAGATTAGGGAATGAAATATACTGGTTCCACATGCTCAAAACAAAACCAAAGAGGGAGATGAGGATGCATAACAAATGATAGATCACAACCCTTATCTTTCTATTTTACTTTTATGAAAAATAATGTTTGTGTGCAGCTTGTTCTTATGCCACAACTCATGGTAAGTCAGATTGCCTAATCTTGATTTAAACCATGCTTTCAATTTCATTTTTATAGGTTAGAGAATGAATTTTGTCAAAAAGCTTAATCTTGACAAATGATTAGACTAGGTAGAGAATAAGAGAGTTCATTAGCCTAATCTAAACTCTTGGAAGAAATAAGGGCACAATTAGATAGTTTGATTTATGTTTTAAAAAGAAAAAATGTCGACGGTTTGCAAATCCAAGCGCACCCAAGTGAAGAAAAAATGTTATGCCAAGTAGGTTGGGTAGGTAGAGATGAAGTTGAGCTGATCATGCCTTTCAGATTATTGAGATCATAGCTTCAAACAAACATTATCAAATGAAAAGAGGCAAAAATATGCCCAATGGATGAGGCACTAGTCTCCATCAAGCCAGAGATTTGAAAGTTATGGACACCTCCTGAAAAGCAGCTGCCCTCCCTAAGTGGAGCCGCTGTTACTCATCAGTAATTTTTGCCTTTGTTGATGACTAAATGATTATCCCAAGATTTCTAGAAACAAAGTTCATAGACATTGTTAGTTCTATAAATCTCAATGCCTTCACTATCCCCAAGATAATTTTTCACTATTTCATCATTCCGTCATGTCAAGCTTAGCTCACCCATAATATAAGACCCATCATGGGCTCATGTCATTCAGTGTGTCTTTGTTGTATCACCTTGGGCCTCAACCCTCTATTTTGTTTTGACTAACTCCTTTATTGTCCATATAGGGTTTTTGAGGGAAAATTTTATTGGTTTCATGACCTCCATGGTTAAAAAATCGACAAGGCTTGTACCTTGATGCTATTACACCTCTTCCTATCCTCAATATACCTTCATTAGCACTTCCCATCACTCTTATCCCTCAAACTCATCATTTTTATACAAAACCTATCCTATTGCTAAAAATTAACACTTTTCAAGACTAGGCTTGTGTTTTTCCCTTTTGGACCCTTTCCCTTCACTCAATCCTTGAAATTCCACTTTCCCATACTCCCTAACATCCATCCCTATTCCCAAAAATATTCCCAAGAATTTAGACAACCCTTAACCCCTTCATTCCCCTCCCTCTACAAGGCACTCGTAATTTCCCTACACCAAACCATAATTTCCTATTCCAACTAAGCTAGGGTTTTCTATGTAAAAGAGGCATCAGAGAATAAGATCCATATTTTAGGACATATCAGCAATCATGAAGCCATACTAATGCATAAACATCATGCCTTCGTCGTTTTCGAAGAATTCATTCCAAGGGCCAAGTCATTTGCCACACCTAGGGCCAGTTTTTCTTAAAAATATGTTTCTGACCAAAAAGAGATGAATTTGGAAAATGTGAGAGATATTTTGGTCCATCATAGGGCCAAGAAGAAAAACCTCCTTCAGTTTTTACACAGGTATCATGGTTTGGAAGAAATATAAAAAAAACGGGTGTCCTAGGAGAATTTCTACACTGCTGTAGTAACCTTGGAAAAATGAGGTTTTCTCATAGTTGGAGTGTCCAAATTACTTGCTTGATGATTCAAAATCCAACTAGACTTGAATATATTTTCAATGAGCTATCATGAGCTCAATTTGGAGTTAAGGAAGGCCTCCAAAACATGTCTGCACCATAACTCTACATTTCTGCACCATCATTCAACAATTTTAGACTAGTGTTGGGATAGTCAGTTTTTGGATAAGTAAATGGACACCAAATGGAAAACCAAAAGCCATCTTGGAAATCAGACTCAACACGCTTTCCAATGAGCTATCACGGAGCTCATTCCGACACCGGGAAGGCCTCCCAATTTCCTCTACAAATTGGCGTTACGCACAGACACAACAGAGCGCCTACAAACTACCTATTACGCATCGGCACTACGCATCGGTGTTACGCACAGATAGATTTTGTCTAAAATTGCTAAAAGGAGTCAAAATTTTGGTTTTTCACCTCCAAAGTTTCTGCAAAAGTCAAGACACAAGGTTGGTGGTTTATTTTCTTGCCTCCAAAGCTTTCATTTTCCTAGGCAAAGAGATATTCAAAGGCTGAATTAAACCAAACCCTAGGCTGCCTAAGAAATCAGTTTTAAGTATCTTTGGTTAGGGTTTGCAAAAGAAAAAACTATTATGTATGCTAGAGAACAATGAGATGACAACAACAAAGAAGAGGCAAAGCCTAAAAAGAATACCAAGAGAGTGATGATAACATGGATAAAAATGATGAAAATGGTAAGGACAGTAGGGCAGAAATAGAGCCTAATGATGAAGAAAATAATGATGACATAGAGGAGGAATATGAACATGACAGTTTCAAATTAAGGAAGATAGTAAGCCATTGGATCAAAAAATTTATAGTGGTGACACCCATAAAACAATCTCTGGTGCAGAAAAGAGTGTTGATGATGAGCAAGATGACAGCCAAGGGGATTATGAAAATAACAATGAAAATGACAGTCAACAGGAAAGTTCCCAAGATAGCCAAGAAGAGGATGATTTTAAGCATGACAGTGAGCCCAATCACAGTGACAAACGTGCTGAAATAAACGAAAAAAATAAAGATGAAGAGACAGGGGAAGAGGGTGAAGAAACTGAAGACCAAGAGAAAAAAAATAATCACGGTGAGACAGAGTTTGAGGATGAATACATTGACCAATATAGTGATACAAATGAGATAGTAAATGACTGCTGTCATGACTGTCATGACACTCATCATGCCTCCATCATTTTCCAAGAACTCATTCCAAGAGTCAAGCCATTTGTCACTCCTGGGGCTATTTTTCCTTCAAACTATGTTTTTGAGCTAACAGAGATAAATTTGAAAAAAGTGAGATAGGTTTTTTCCATCATAGGTCCAAGAATAAAAACCTCCTTCAGATTTTACACGAGTATCAAGGTTTGGGAGCAATGTCAAAAATACAGGTGTCATCCGATAATTTCTGCACTGCTAGAGTGACCTTGAAAAAATCCATTTTTCTCATATCTGGAGCTTTCAAATGACTTTCTTGATGAATCAAATGAAAACTATACTTGAAATTGTTTCAAACGAGCCATCACGTAGCCAAATCTGACATTGGGAAGTGGTCCAAAACTTGGTTACAAAACACCCTATTTTTCTGCTGAAGTGGTGTTACGCACAGAGAAATGTTGGGAGATTTGATTTTTGAGAAGGAAAATGGAATCCACTCAGCACAAATCAAGTATTTATAGCAATTATACTCATCAAGCTTTCGAACGAGCCATCATGGAGCCAAATCTGACATCGGGAAGTGGTTCAAAACTGGGTTTCAAAGCACCCTATGTTTCTGCTGAAGTGGTGTTACGCACATAGAAGTCTTGGGAGATATGATTTTTGAGAAAGTAAATGGAATGAACTCAGCACAAATCAAGACTTTATGGAACTTAGACTCATCAGGCTTTCCAACGAGCCATCATGGAGCCAAATCCGACATCGGTAAGTGGTTCAAAACTTGGTTGCACAAGACCCTACTTTTCTACTGAAGTGGTGTTACACACAGAGCAGTGCTGGGAGATTTGATTTATGAATAGGAAAATGGAATCCAATAAACACAACTCAAAAATTTCTGGAAATTATACTCATCAAGATTTCCAACGCACCATCATGGGCCCAATTCCAACACTGGGAAGGCCTCCAAATGCCCTCTGCAAAATGGCGCTGCGCACAGGAGAAGTTTGGCCATAATTGCCACATAGAGATCAAAAACCTAAATGAGGAAAAAAAGCATGACAGCCTTGGATTTTTAGCTGAGGCTTCTCATTAGGTGTCCAAGACCCCTTGAAGGACCATTCCACAAATTTTGAGGCAAATTGGAAAACTTTTTGTTTTTTCCAAATTTTGACCCCTAGGAGCGCAGCACCCTAGGTGTTACGCACAAAAGTTGTGCATCCTCAGCTCTCAAAGTTTACATTTTTTGGATTTTTCACATCATCAAAATTCTACTCACCAATTTTCAGGTCATTTGGAGCATTTTTACCCCCTGGAAAGGTCAAAAAACATCAAAACTTTGACCTTTCTACCTCCTTTTCAGACCAGGTGTTACGCAAAAAGCAGTGTTGGGAGGTTTGATTTTTGAGCAGGTAAATGCCATCCACTTAGAAAAAATATTTTATTTTTGGAAATTATACTCATCATGCTTTCCAACGAGCCATCATGGAGCCAAATTCGGTGTCGGTAAGACCTCCAAAAGACTGCTGCAACAAGGCCTATTTCTGCGCTATGCACCTGGAAATTTTTCACTGTTTGACATGTGTTACGCTCCTATGGCTGAGTGGGAAAAATTTGCGTTTGGAAAGTTTTATTAGGCATGTCAGGCCTAAAAGTCAATTTTATTTCCATTTATAGTCGGAAAAGATATTTATTTAGATATTTTTGTGCCTTGGGCTTTGCAAAGCCTCAAGGACAAGTTAGGATATTTCTCTTTGGCCAATAGGCTTCTAGATGCTCTAGTAGACTCTCCTCTCCTCATTTGTTATATAAGACATGAGGATTCATTGTAAAATGTTGGGACTTGATGTGTTTAAGAGAAATACATGGTTTTATGAGCTTGGACAAGATATTGGTTTTACGAAGTGAATGAATGGCTTGTGTGCCTTGATGTTGGAGAAGCTTGCTTGCAGGATTCCATAGCTTGGTGAATGGTGATGTTTTCCTAACTTGTTAATGTTTTATTTTCCTCATTCTGTTTTAGTCTGCTTGGTTGCTATAGATCAGAAAATTGTATGTTGAGATATGCTCATTGAAGCACCACAAACCTCATGTTTGCTATAGTTTTTATGTTTTCTTCTTTTAGTCATCTTAAGGAATTCTTGACTACTCCTTAGGCCCACTAAAACTTGTTTTTGTTTCATGAATGGTTATTATGTTAGCTTATAAATATGATTCATGGTATGCCCTACTTATTTAAAGTTTTCAAAACCCTATTTTGAAGCTTTTCTATGGAATACTGATTGATTAGGTTAAGACAAAGAGGTCTCGTTTCGATCTTTCCCTTTGCCCATGCTTACCAACTTGTTTCAGAGTTCCAAATAGTTTGATATATGTTGTTTAGGAGTTCCCTCTCCATATATTGAGTTGTTTGTTTATCTTATGTGTTTTCTCAAAAAGCTGAAGGTGAATTTCTAAAGTTAGGATTTCTAATGCTTCTATGTGTCACCAGAATGTTCATCTTACATGTTTATCAATTTGAGTATTGTTTATAGAGATTAATGGTTTTCCCTACCTCATGAGTTATTGCTTTTATACTATATATGTTTAAGACCTCTTAGTTTTTCCCAAACTTAATGTTCATTACACCTCATACATCACCCAAAGGATCCATTAACCTTGCTAAATAAGCCCTGTAATACACTTTGCTTCATCATTTAGACACCCTTGACTTCATCTGACCCCATAGCCCTATTGAATTGACAACCTCTCATTCAAATTATCCTACTTAGTCATCTTACCCCAACCCAAAACAAAAAAACAAATTACACTTAACAAATAGCCTAAAATAAATCATCCAAAGTGAACAATTTCACATCCTTCACACAATAGAGAGAGCCCTCTCTGAGTCCAAGAAGGCTAGGTCCTAAGACTCCAAAGACTGTTCTGATGTTACCCTATCATTTGGTTTAGCCAATCTACCAAATCACAAGACCCTAACACATTCCTAGACCATCATTTTAGATTTGGCATCAGGCCAAAAGTTATTGACCTCCTAGCAACAGTAATCCCTTCAGGAATTACGCTGTCCATTATTGCAGATCCAAAGGAGGAAGGAAGTTGCTAGCATTTCAGCTAGTAATCCTGTGAGGCATCATCACCTTGCCATAAGTATTTCCAGCAACCCGGAGTTTATTGTAGAATATTTCAGAAGGAATAGAGCCTCTCTTTCCCTTACAATGCAGTTTTTATGAGCAGTTGTGTTGCAACAGCTATAATCATCATTGGAGGATTGAGAAGCTAGATCTAGAGCTTCTAGCTTGTAGATCTAAAGGATGGATCAACCCTTCAAGCTTAGATCTAATTTTGTGACATATTTTAGCCACCTATTTGTCAGATCTAGCTTCAGATCTGTAATCCCAACAGATTAAGGGTCAAGCCCTAGGAGGGTGATTTTCCAAATTTGTATATCTGGAAAATCCTTTCTGGGTTATCTTGGGAACCCATCACATTGGCCAGATCTTGAATCTTGGCATGATCAGAGCTCATAAGCTCCCTAGATCTTCATATTCCTTTGCAACATTTATATGTATATCAGTAGTAGCAGGGACAACGCAATGTTGCTTCTGTAAGCTCACCAAGTACATAGTACTAGTTGCAACACCATTGTAGGGTGATTCTAGGCCTTCTTCTGGGCTATCTCTACTCATTTCCTAAACATTGTGTAACTGATTCATCTCCATATAATAAAATGGCTTAGCTTCTCTATAAATTTTGATGTTGTCTTTAGATCTATTGTTTACTTAGTTGCAGTTCTTATTGTGTTTAAGTATTACTACATTCTCTGTTTTCGGATATTACATTGGTATTAGAGCATGATCTTTGGCTCAGGTTGTGGATACTTCATATTTTGCATCAAAAGAAGAAGAAGATAGATGCGATCTATCATGAACGAGAATAATTTTTCCTCTCCTCTCTTTAGATCCAGGCAAGATCTCTCTAAGGAGGTATATCAAATGAAGAAGGAAAGGCAAAGGAAGGATCCAAGAATAAGATTTGCAGAGTAAGTTCCAAGAACTTCCTATCAACAGAAAAGAAAACCGGAGAAACATAGATCTCCTCATATATCTACTATGCCCACTTTCTTTGAAGAAGGTGAGAGGTATATAAATGAAGAATGAAGAGAACTTGAGACTCATGAGACTCTTAGTTTGTACCTAGAAGAGTACAAAGCACAGTTTAGAGCTTTCAAATGGTGTCTAACTGTCCAAGAATTATTTGAACTCAAAGAAGAAAGAAGATCCTATAGCAATAATAGAAGGAAGACACACAATAGATTCTATTTGCCTACATTTGATGGTGTTAGCCACCTATAAACTTTTGACAAACAAACATGTGGCTAAATGATTCTGAGCCTTCAAGAGAAACATTCCCCTTGAAAATATTTCATCCTTGAAGCCTCTATGTGTCTTTTACTCTTTGAAGAATCCCCACTATTGTTTCCATTGAAAAAAGCCCTGCTGTCTATGAAAAGAATGCTTCAAAAGGCCTCTAAAATTGCCCATTTTCACTCATTTCCCTTTAGTTTTCATTGAGCATATTTCCTTATTCCAAGCCCCCATATCCCTCTAAGAAACCTCCAAAATCATTTTAAGCCACTTAAAACTTCTTTTACAGGCTTAAATCACCCTTTTCCCCTTTATTGGAAGCCAAGAAAGCCATTGAAAAACACTGATTTTTGGCTTAAAAAACCCTCTTTTCATAACAGGCTTAAGCCCCTTTTCGACCTATCCCTTAGCCTCATCCTGCATGCAACCGGGCGCCAGAAACAAGTGCTAAGCCCCTAGGCATTTATCGCAATTGGATCCTTCAATTAACACAATTTGCTTTGTTACTTATATTTTTTCCGATGCGACGACTTTTGTTCTGCAGACCTCTGCTTCAATATCAGTCGTCAATATTTGAAGATATAATGGTCAGTGCTAATATCGCATCGTTCCCTTAACATCTCTTCATCAACCCGCCAATTTAACATGGACCGTTGATTTCCTTTTCAATCCGACGGCCAACGCAACATCGCATCATCGCTAATCGCAATGTCTCTACTTCCTTTTCTCCCCGATTGGAAATCCTCAGATGCAATCCTAGCCATTGAATCCACAAGAGCCAATGGCTAGGATTTGATTTCTCTTTGCCTCCTGTGCACTCCATCGGTTCCCCTTCAAACAATCTCCACCGCTGATCCAATGGTCCGCGCACAATCGCAAGTTCAAAACATTGGAGTTTTTGCCCCGCCTTTCTCCAATGTGATTAGATCACAACCGTCCATCCTGATTGATCCAACGGCTCTCCTTTCTCCCGCCCATTTCATTTGACCCTTTTTCCTCCACTTTCTCCTTAAATATTCGCTATCCATCCCTTGGATCCAATGGTCAAGATTTTTCCCGCCCGTCTATTATAATATTTCCCCTTTGGAACATCATTGCCCCTCCTTTTAATCCTAACCATCCATTATCAGATCTGATGGCCCACATTTAACCTGCCTTTGACTATTCCCCACCACACCAACCATGCATCTCTCCATATCGCGCTCCATCCTATGCCATCGGATCACTCTGCCTTTCAATCCTGATCGTCCATTATCAGATCTGATGGCCCACATTTAACCCACCTTTGACTATTCCCCATCACACCAACCATGCATCTCTCCATATCACGCTCCATCCTACGCCATTGGATCACTCCACCTTTCATCCAATGGCCACCATCGTGTTTCACATTTTTTCTACGCCCAAAGTTTAACACTCCAAAAAAACGTGAAATGGGCGATTTTGAAGAGGACACCTATCAGATGGGGGGGCGTATCGCGTTCTTTTGGGTAAATTTAAAAGCCACTCTATTGCAGTGCGAAAATATTTGTTTTCTTGTAAAACCCACTTCCCCTCTCCTGCCTCCGACAGCGCTTCCCGAAGATCCCGACCGTTGATCTATATGGATCTACGGCCCTCATTTAGTCGTGTTTTTCATTCGTATTATGTTCATCGGACCTCCCAAAGGATTTCTTCGGGAAATCTCCACTGTTGATCTCCTCCTGAGATCCAATGGTCCACATTCAAATTGCCCTCTTCCATTCCGGTCCCACCACCTAAGCCTCCGCTTTCATTGATTTTAATCGTTTTTCTTTGTATTTCGCCCAAAGGATTAACTTTGGTGTTTTGCACTGAAGTTAATTTATTTCACCTAAAACCTCTACAACAGCTCCACCGATGAACCCTAACCATCGATCATCATCTCCCAGCCTAATCTAATGGTCCAGAACCATTTCTTCACCAGACCACCATTAGCTCTGTGTTTCACCATTCTTTCACATTTATCACAGTTTTCTTCGCCGATTCCACCATTCCATCACTATGCCACCATTTTCCACAGGCCTCCATAGCATCCACCTCTGCTACCCTTGATTTCTTAACATGTTTATTGTCTTTTTGCAGGGTATCAGGTAGTAAAACACTGCTCTCTATCTCACAAACACAAACAGTTTTTTTTAGAGTGCAAAACTCCATTTTCAGAACAAGAAATTGTAGAGAACACATCAGAAAGAATTTCAAAGCATATGTTATTAAGGAAGCAGTGTTAAACCCTGATCTAAACCCTCCTGTGCCATTAAAACTGCATTTCCATTGACAGAGACAGTCAAAGGAAGCGGCAAAGTGTATCACATGACAAATTGAATGGATTAGAGTATATTATTGAAGATTTATGACATAATCCAGCGATTAAAAGAGGAAAAGACAGCACAAAGACCAGAAGACAAGAATTAAGCTTAAACAGACCTAAAACACAGAGGAAAGTAAATTAAAGGTGTTTTAATAAAAGAAAAAGACATCTGTCAATCCAAGAAAGCTTCCACTACCACTCAGAGGCCAATTGAACCCTCTCCAGCACCAAAAGCAAACCTCTTCAGCTACTAAAAGACACCTGCAGCCTCACAGAAAACAAAGAAGGCCTAGTTATTGCAAGAACAGAATATCTTGGCCTAAAAGACAGCTGAATAATTAATACAAATCAAAGGAACTTATTACTAATTGTTAGCAAAAGATATTTTAAAGATAAAATACAGTCCTTAAATAATATTTCATCCATCAAGCCTCGAAAAGCAGAAATAGAGTTATGAAACAGAGGCGTAGGCTGAGTGCATTCCTGCTTTGTGCCTTGCCTGGTTTTCAAAGGCCAGGAATTGCATTGATTATGGAATTAATGATACTTGACCCTTGGAAACTCTCCCACTTCCTGATTTTCTTATAAATTCTCCTTGAGGACCACATTGTAATGGTTGGTCTCTAGATATCTGATTGCATGTAATAGTTTTCTAAAGCTACTAAAGTCCTGTTTGCAATTGAAGATATATAAGCTGAAATGATAAGTTTTAAGTTGTAGAGACCCACCGAGCTTGCTGATTGTAACTGGTTTGAACATCAAATACAAGCTGTTGATTTATGGGATCCTGATTTATGTCGATGGTGATGTTTTTCTCATTGTCAATTTTTATTTCTTTTTATATTTCCATTCTGTCCACTTTCTCTGATAAAGAATAGTAAATATAGAGCTAGGATTTATTCTTAACGATACCCTACTCTTACTGATAAGCTCTATCTCTATGTTTTCTTCCTTTGAAATTTTTCCTTAAGAGTACATTGAAGCAAGTTCGTTTCAAAGCACTTACCTGATCTTAGATTTCTCTTTATGATTATCATCTATCCTTTCTTATAGAATATGCTGAAAGCAGGATAGGTTCAAATTCCCTTCTTGATCTTAGGCTATTCTAAGTATTGTTAAATGTTTTCTAACTGAGAGTACATTAAAGCAGGTTGGTTTCAAAGAACTTACTTGATCTCATATTACTTTTATGTTTTCTCTTAAGAGTATGCCAAATCAAGATAGTTTCAAAGCACTTACTTGATCTTAGGCTGCTCTTTGCTCTTCATTTGTTTCTTCTCCATTTCCTTTTCTTTCATTCCATAAAATCAACTTAAGAGATCCTTTGACATAGATGACTTGCCCCATGGATTACTCTTGAACCTTGTTGTCTAATTAAATCCTCTTATGACTCCATAGCCCAATGGGTTAAAGCTACTTTTTTCCTATCTTATCAGCTGAATCAATCCCTTCACTCGCATACCCCTTCACCCTTTATTTGAACTTCCTTCACCTTCATCATGTCCTTGCCCAACCAAAAAAAAACAAAAACAAAAACTCATACTCTTCATAACTAGCCTAAAATCACACTTCAAGCCTTAAAGATCACATCTTTAAACACACTCATAGAGAGATCCCTCTCTGGATTTAGGAGGGCTAGATCCTAGAATCCCAAAGCAGTTCATATGTTACCTCTGTAGTTTGTATTGCCAAACTTGCAAATTACATAGACCTAACATTCTGGTGACTCCACTGGGGAGCAAGACCACATTAGGCTACGTTTGGTAGTAAATCACTGCAGTGGACAGTAAATCTCCTTCAAGACATTCTAAAACCTCCACCTGGCGACTCCACAGTTCTTAAATGACCAAAAGACACCACTGGTGATTAGTAGGTGTGCTGATTATCTTTTTTTTCACAAGACTCCACTGGGACACCAGTTTCCATTACACCATCATCCATTCTAAAGGAAACACATAGGATTAAGCTTCTTTGTTTGAAGATAGTTTGCCTCTTTGAGATTGTCATACATACTGGCTTCAAGAACAATCCATACTAGAGCTTATCCTAATCCAAACCCCCCTGCAATAGTGGACAACCCTGAGAGTATTCTTAGGAAGCCTTCTTCATATAGGGACCCAACTATTGCCAGACCCATTTATAGAGCTAATTTAGCACCTGAGAACCTTACATCTCTATCAGAGACTCAGTTTGATTTAGACTTACCAAGCAATTCACCAAGAACTAAGTCATTCAGTAGCTTGGATCAGAAAAAATTTGAGCCTGCAAACTCACCTCATCATAGTGCTCAGCTTATTGGTGACAGAGGAACCCCTCCATATACACCGCCTGATATACATTTCATTCAAAACTTGGGTCTCTCTCACCCCAGATCTGCTCAATAGTTTGCTGCTGGTCATATCATTTCTGTCACTCATATACCTGCTGCTCAAACCCATCCTTTACCTCCACAAAACATCATCATGGCAGCATGGTATGCTCCCTTTGTGTTACTACAGCCTTTAGCTCCTTTACCTAATGAATATCAGTCTAAAATTCCTCATTTCACTAGGAAAGAATCCACTACAGCTCAACACCATGTAGATAGGATGGAAGATGTCTTTGACTACATGGAAATAGAGGATGAAACAATTAAGATGAGGATCTTTGCCTAGAGTTTAGGAGGAGAATTGAAGAAGTGGTTTAAAGGCTTACCTCCTCACAGCATCAATGATCTACCCTCCTTGCTCCAAAATTTTATAAACAAATGGGAAGCCAGAAGTAACCCTCTCCGAATCTTAGCAGAATATAAGAACCTTAAGATAAATCAAGGAGAGAGTTTCCAGGACTACTCTACTAGATTTAATGATATCTACAATGATCTTCCACCACACATGAAACCTCCCAAAGGGATGGCCCTATTGAAATACCCTGAGGGCTTTGATGCTGATATTGCCTAGCAGCTTAGGGAGAGATATTATAACACATTGGAAGACATGTAGAAAAGGAGCAGTGAGTGTAGAGGAAAAATTGATTGAGAAAAGAGCAAGGATGAGGGCTGAGAAGAAGGTAACCTATAGGGATGAAAACATAGCCTCTTCATCAGATCCCAAATATGATAGTCTAGACAAAAACATGGAGAGGATGGAAAGAATGATGGAGAAATTGGTCATACAGGAAACTAATCAGAACAGGAACCAAAATCAAAACCAGAACCAGAAATTTAGGAGAAACAATCCCCCAAATAGAAAAAGATACTCTGATCAAAAGGTCGTCCCTCCATTCCAAGAGAATTTTCTTGATGAGGATGAAGGGATAATAGAAGAATCAGAGGTGACCACTATAAATATGGTAGAAATGGATGAACAAGATCACACCTTTTCCACAGAATAAAACCATACCTCAAACTCATATTGGAATGAGGAAGGGTTGGAAACTGAGGACTATAGGTTAGTATTCGAAAATGCCATCATGCAGGTCCGAGAACAATATGACCTTGGGAGAAAAAAGAACAAAGATAATTCCAAACCAAATGCTTCTAAAATCACCTTCAAGAAAATACCTGAAAAGACTCCTAAAGTGACTGCTAAAAGCAGTAAATCAGCAACTGAGAATTTTGGTAAAAAAAAAGGTGAGGACACCCAAACCAGTGACAAATCAGGTCAAGAATCTAGCAGCACTAGCATTGCCGCTAATGCTCCTGATAAAACAGTTTCAAACATTGTACATACTGAAAAATAGCAAGCCGATCTTGCTAATAAAACAGTTCCCAACAAGATAGATTTGAACCTCTCAAAGAGTCAGTCTCCTTTCAGTTTGGAGAATGAAATAGCCAAAATTAAAATTTATGTCCCTCTCACTAAGTTGGCCACCCAAGATGTATATAAGAGTCAAATTTTGAAAGCTTTAAACTTGGGAGAAAACAGTGACACTGTCAATTTAAATGATGATCGACCAGCTCTCTTGTTTGGCCCAAAAATTGAAGGGAATTTTCAGGAAGGAATAGTACCTCCTTTCTATGTTAGCCTCAATATTCATGAAAAAATCCTACATAATGCTATGCATGACTTTGGAGCTTCACATAACCTTATGCCAAAGGTGATAATCAAAATGCTAGGCCTAGAGATAACCAGACCTTACAAGGATTTATATTCTTTTGACTCTAGTAGAGTGAAATGCCTTGGCCTAATCAAAGATATTTGTGTGAATTTGACTCAAATCCTAGCCAAATGCATGGTCATGGATGTTGTGGTAGTTGATGTACCTCATAAGTATGGCATGTTGTTGTCAAGATCGTGGGGTGCCAAGCTGCAAGGTAAAATGCAGATGGATGGGACATATGCCACTGTCCCTGTCTTTAACCAGCTTAGAAGAATATATAGAGAGGCACACATGAAATTCATGGTTAGTAGCCAATAAAATCCTGAGAATTCCCCTCTTTACTCTGTCCATACAGATCTGGACTCTTTTATCATGTACAATGATGAACCCATAAATGAGCCAGAGCTAGAAGACATTAATTCAGACAACCAATTAGAGGCCCAAAATCTAGACATAATGGTAGTTCTAGATGTAGAGGAAAATGAGAGAGAAACCTTTGAACAGTGTACTGAAACAAAACACCAGAGTGAGCAAAGCCAAGACTGCAAACATCAGATTACTCATCACTCTTAACTCCAGGAAAATCTTGAAGAACAAGACACAACACAACATGGTGCAGACCTCAGAACACAACATAATGATGAACATGGCATTAGGGATGAAAATGATGTAGATCCTACAAAAAATCCCTTATGGTGCATGAAATTTGATGGGCCTTGCACTAAAAATAATGCAGGAGTTGGGGTATGGTTGTGCAATACTGAAAACAATCATACTGAGAGCCATGCCTTCAAGCTAGACTTTAACTGCACAAACAACATTGCAGAGTATGAGGCTCTCATCCTAGGATTGCATCAATTGGAAAAACTAGGAGCCAAGAGAATAGTTTTCCAGGGGGACTAAGAATTAGTCATCAAACAGCTGAATGGAGAGTATACTGCAAAGCATCCTAGATTAAGGGCATACAGAAATAATGCCATGAATCTTCTGAAAACATTTGTAGAGTATGACCTTATGTTTGTTCTTAGGAATCAAAACATAATTGCAAATGGATTGGCCTGTGCTGCTGGTTCATATCAGAAAACACCTAGTGACAAACAGATCATTATCTAAAAAAAATATAGGCCTGTAGTGCCAGATAACGAGAAATATTGGCAGGTCTTTGAGGGTGAAAAGAAGATAGAGGATTTCTTGCTCTGCAGGAATGAATTTGAACTACCTAATTTATATTCTAAATCTGATGAAAACTATTTATATGAAAACCCCCCTGATGAAGAAAAACCATCCCTCAATGCAGAAATAAACATGTTAGCTAGATAATTTGAAAAACAAACTGAAGAATACCTGAAAACAGACAAATAAGATATCGAGGTGATGCAGTCCAAAGAAAAAAGCATACCTATAGGATTAGCACCCCTAGAGGACCTTTTTGATTTTAACGATGTAGCAAAGAAACCCACTATAGAACACATGGAATCAGATGTTGAAGAATGCAACATAGGTAGCAAAGATAAGCTAAAAATGATTAAATTATCCAAGTCTTTGCCTGCCCATATCAAACAAAAATACATTGATCTATTCAAAGAGTTTTTTGATGTGTTTGCTTGGAGCTATGAGGATTTAAGAGCTTATGACACAGAGATTATCTAGCATAAAATCCCCTTGAAAGAGAACCAGAAACCCTTTAGGCAAAAACTGCGTAGAATTAACCCAGTACAACTGCCTCTAGTGGAAAAGGAAATCAAGAAAATGTATGAGGTAGGAATCATAGTGCCTGTGAGGTTTTCTGATTGGGTATCCAACCTTGTGGATGTGAGGAAAAAGAGAGGAGAAATCAGATTGTGAATTTTTTTGTGCGGATTAATCAGTCTTGCTGACAAGATTGATCTCCCTAGTGTCAGAAGACAATCTAGCAACAAACGAACAAATAAGCTTGTCTCTCTCTAAATATATTCGTTTTATAAATGAATTCTATAAAGGTGCCGATATTACCTTAGATCCAAATTCTTATTTGCAGTCATGAAGCTTCCGTTGCATTAGTATTATTTTTTTTGCAACAAAAATCCTTTCGTCACAACAAGAATCCTTCCGTCGCAACAAAAGATCTTTCGTCGAAACAAAGCATCGTCTTTTTGTCGCAATAAAGAGTCGTATTTTCGTCACAATAAAGAATCGTCTTAAAAGACCTGCAATCACAAACAAGAAAATATCAAATAGCACTTGTATAACAAATAACTATAAAACATATTCATCATAGTGATCAAGGAATCTATGAAATAAATGATTAAACGATAGCTTATTGAAATAAACAATCGAACAACAATTTATTGAGAAAAACAAAACTTGATTGTATTAATCTTAAAATAACGCAAGAAACTTACAACCTTAAGCCTTGATGTTTGAAAATTCCTTCCCAGGGTTCGAAGTAGGATTCCCCTCTACTATGATAAGCTCTGCACTCCTCCAGCTGAGACAAATAGAGGTATGTAATCTCTCCTCACAAAAATCTCAGCTTAAACAAGTGTGAATCCCAACAACACTTAACCTCAAATAATCTTAAAGCTTGAACTCCCCTTGAGGCTACCCAATGCCTCTTTTTATAGTGGAAAAGAGGAGGTTTCAGTTCCAATTATAAATGGATAGAATCCTCCTTCAAAGGGATAATCTCCTCACATCAAGGGGTTAGCTCCATAAGGTAAGGGATACATGAACCTCAAAAAAGTGGTTCTGCCACTGCAATATTATTTCTAGAGGCTTCTAGAATTTAATTAAAGTGAGTTTTTCTGAGTTTACTTGCGCCTTTTTAATCTTTATAGGGGTCTGCACCCATAACACAGAGAAAGTGCGTTCAGGTTCGCAGGAGACATGAACATTAGGTGCGAGACCGCAGGCAAGATACAGAGAAAGTGCGATACCAAAGTTAAGGAGATTTTTAGGAACTTTTCTCTTATTTTCAAGGCTTGACATGAGGAACTGATGTATTAGATTTGCAAAGGAGGAAGTATGAGTGATAATAAGCTCATACACATAGCAGAATGTCAGGATGACAATTTTCAGTGTAACAGATTGCCCCCTAAAGTGCAAAGTCTGGAATAGATGAAGCTGAAGTATGTCATATATGAAGAGTGTAGTACTTTATCATTTGAAGGATCATCCTATGGACACCCCAGTCAGAACCTATAAAAACATTCAATGCCAAATATATATATGTAAACATATCATCGCTGAGGTAGGAATTCCCATACTTAGATCAAAACTAACTAGAAACTGACTCAAACTGTTCTGATACAGGAATGATTTTGAATACATCAACAGTATAGACATATGTATACATAGTATGGATGCAGCCATATGTTTTATAAATAGTCCACTGTATAAATGATAACAAAATTCCTTGCAGCCTGGATGGTATAAACTAGATCCAGGGTCTTGATTTCTGCATCTCGAACTAGTACGATTCTATCCATGCAAATGAATGTGTCGAAGTCAAACATGGTAGAAACCACTTGATTACCAGTCAATAATGTAAACTGTTAACAAGTGTGAGAGTAACCACCAGTAATGTCAATGGCTCTCAAAGTACTTAGTACAATCCATGAAATGTGAATGAATGAGCTGAAGTCGAACATGTCACGGAATCATTCGATCGAAGGTCAATGATGCAACCTGTCGTCAAAAACGAGAAACCTGCCATTGAGGCATGTAGATTTCAAGGTACTAATGATTTCTAGATCAACTTCCTAGATAATAAGTTGTCGTCGATAGAAAGTGATCCTTCATAGGCAAGCCCACAACATGAAATCATAGATCAAGTTTTGAAGAAATATATTGGTAAGGACTGACTCAAGGATGGTCAAAATGGATGACAGATATTTCATAGATGAATGGTTTATTTGAACTATTCTCTTGAACACATAACGACATTGCAGATGGCTTGGTAACAATTGACCCAAAGCTCATACCCAGAAACCGGCTGATGATTTTCAGTATGGTTTGATTAACTGTTAGGCAAAGGATTTCCCAACCCGGGTGAATAAAAAAGTGTTGTGTTCAAGAGTGGTTAATGGTTTTCCGAATAATCAAAATGTAACAAATAGGCTCATTTTTCTCTCTTTCCCCCCACCATTTCTGGCAAGTACCTCTTTATATTTGACAAGCTTGAGAAGGATAACATTTGCTTGTTTATAAGCTCATCCTTCGGATGAGGCAAACTTAGTTTAAGATTCGAATCCTAAGAAGGAGTGGTTCGTTCCTGTTTAAAAATTGAACAGGCCCTTTACTGTTAAATTTTAACGAGTCTAGTATAGGAGAAACTCGGTGTTTTTTCAATTTTAGAGAGTCAGAAGAAAAAACTTAAGAAGACTCCATGGATGTAATTTTTCATAAATTTAGTCTCTTGAGCCCAAAAAAGGATAAAATAATGTGGGAGAGAACTCTATTGACTGTAATTAGTCAACGTATACCTTTTTCGTAAATAGTCCATTTCAGTCCGTAAAAGGGGTAAACTTATATTGAAAGGGCGATCATTCATTTATTTTAACGAGTTTGAATAATCAAGTGCTCGGCAATCTTTTCATGTTTAGAGAGTCTGAAAAGGGCCTAAATGAGGACTCCAATGTTTCGCTTTTTCGTAAATTTTTGAAAGAGTCCGAAAAAGTGATAAAAGTATGTTTTTTGTTGAAAAATGATCAATTCTCCTAAAAAAATCCAATTTCTGCACAAAAACTTGAAACATTACACATACCTGTTTAAGATAAATAAAAATGCTTTCAAAAATAACCTTTTTAAAGTGAAAAATAAACAAATTAAAAATTCATTTATTCAAAAAAACTTATAAAAAGGACTTTTCTAACTTCATTTTTACCATTTGAGTTCAGAGTGTTGGGTGTGGAGCCTGATTATCTTGTTTACTTTGTATCACAGCATTGGACCCCTGTACATTAGAAGGGGCGGCAACACCTCCCGTAATTAATCGCTGCCATGGGGGGTCTAGGGGGGAGCGGCGCCCCCGATGCTAAAAACAGATATAAAATTGCCTTGTAAAAGTATAGTAATTTCTAGTCAATCTGGGCCGTTCATTAAGCAAATGATCTGACGGTAGAAGTTATGTTTAGATTAGGATTTTTTGCCCTAGAAGGAAACCCCTCGCTTTTATGAGGGCATTGTATTGTGGCTGTGCATTGTATGTGTATTCTTAAAGCGAGAAACAGAGAAGGAGACCGTGAGAAAGAATAGAGGATATTACAGCGGATCTGCTGTAGGTTTTGTCTTTTCATTTTGCTGGATAATAGAAAGGAAGGACTGGCTGTTTGGGGTGGACGTAGCCCAAACTAGGTGAACCATGTATATCTGTGTCTCTCTGGTTTTATGTGTTTTTTTTGTGATTGTATTTTCCGCATATTTTATGTGTTGCATTGCTCCATAATATATAATTTTCTAACACAGAGTGAAAACTAAAAGCTTTTGGGTAAAAAAGTTCCTATGAAGATTCCGGAAAATCCGTCCGATGAAATCAAGAACCATCTTCTCCAGGTAATCCACGACCTCATAATCCTGCATTTCATCCATTCACATTTTCTTTTTAGGCTTTAGATTCGATTTTTAAGAGAAAATTATGTTTAAAAAATCACCCGCGAGGGTCCGCAGGTGCAACACACGGTACCTGCGGACCCCGACCTTTTTCTACATGGGAAAAAGTCTTGGGTCCGCACCTTCTCCACAGTGCCCGTGCATATCTACACACTGTGGATGAACTTCAGGTGCAGACCCCGCATAAATCAATGTTTAAATTTAATTTTCTCATCTCCCACCTAAAAATTTTCAAAATTTTTTGTTCTAATGTCTTTTTATGCAATGTAGGACAAATAGAATGCTTATTTGGAGAGAACATGAGCACGAAGACATAGATGATGCCACAATTAATCATTTGCCTACAATGCAGGCATTAAGATCATGCGGTATATATAAATTTTGGGCCATTCAGGGCATGAGGGCACAGGTAGACCTCCTAACATGGCTGGTGAACAAGTGGAACGTACAGGACCAGTGTTTCATTATTGGCGGCCACCGGCTCGAAATTGCGCTGGAGGATATTTATTTTTTGACTGGTTTTTCCAAGAGGGGCGAACAAATTTCTTTGTTTGGGACTAGGCCAGGTGGCCAGACTGTCGCTAGTCTTCGACAAGAGTTCTGTGATGATCAGGTAGACCCCAGGGAAAAACAGATTGATATAAAAACTATCATCTGTCCTGAGTTAAAATTTATTGTGTTTACTGTTACCAGGATGTGTGGGAGTGTAGCATTGCATGTGGCTACTGGTTCCCGAATTCACATTGATGTAGAATATTTTCGAGGCACCATTTTCAACTGGTGCGAAGCTGTGTTGGCCAATGTAAAAGGCCAACTAACCAGAGCAAAGAATGGAAAGCTAAATAACTTTGGATATGGATGCATTGTAGTCACCTTTTCTCTAGAGAGGATCCCCATGTTAGCTCCGCAAAACATTCCTGTTGATGCTAGATGACCTCGAGAACCTAGGATGGTTCGTTGGGTTGCATTGATGGCCCGTCATGATGTTGAGGGCATCGAGGTTGTTCAATTTCCTTCTTCATATTTCCATTGGCTGGAACACCAACTTTTTGTTATAGAGGATTTTCCATATGCCGGGATAGATTTCCACGACGACCGAGAGATAGCTCTCCCAGCATGGGAACAGTGGGATGAATCAGGTAAAATCATTTTCAACAATTTCTAAGTTCTATTTTTATTATTATTATTTTTTTAATCATCTTGAAACTAATAACCAAAAGTTTTAAATGTAGATGTGGGTCCACAGTGACCAACCCATATCCAACCTTATGAGAGGAGACATTCAGCTACCATAGTACCAGCCCCAGAGGGCCAATCAACAGATATTCTATCTAATTTAGAGCATCACCTAGAGCGCCTGACTCTAGACATTCCAGAGACTAGCATAGATGATATCCCACTCTGACTATAGAGATACGTGATTGGTGTCCTAGGACCTTTTAGGAGGTTCCTATGTAGGGTGGCCCAGGCAGTGGTCTCTTATCGTGATCACCATTAGTGATAGGATGATCGTGTAGACTCATATTTTTGACCTTTTGTATTACCATTTTTACTGATCATAAGGTGTTTCCAACCTATGATCGAAGACGATGTATATTTTTTGAAAACACTTCTATACTATGATGAATCACTATTTATCGGCTATCTGTGTACATGTTATTGAATGTTGTTTAATTTACTATTTTGATTATTGAAAATGTCGATTTATCATAATAGAAGCAACTGCATCTGCTAATGTATTTAAATGTCTTGGAATATGCTGATATTCAATGTAATCAAATTCACGTTCCAAGAGACGAACTCTTAAAAATAACCGCAATAACACTAGATTTCTAATGGCATAAATCCTGTTGAGTTGTAATACAACAAGTTTAGAATCCAACCTAACAATAAAACTCCGAATGCCAAATGATATGGATTCAGATAATAACTCAATCATTGCACTATACTCTGCAATGTTATTCGTTGTTTGACCGAGGCTTTCCCCATGCATGGATACTAACTCGTCAGAGGATAAATAGATAACCCAAGCTGCGGAAGAAATGTTCCGTGTACTACGACAAGCACCATCAACAAAACCAATGTAGGTTTGAAGAGACGTCGACATCTGCAATATCAAGAGTAAAACTCAGATAAGCAGGAATAGTGATAAAACACACTCTAAACTAGGCATGCTTTTCTAATCTAAAACACATCAGCAGTAAAGAAATCTAATCTAAATAAAAAATCTCCACACCAAGTTTAAGCATAATATCTCTTCAGATAAAGCCCATTTCTGGGTTTATCTAAAGAGACACCATCGAAATATATCAGCTCATAGACCCTTTTTTCCAGCTTCCACTTAACAATGAAAGGACCATGCCACATAGGCACGAATTTTCCAGCTCCTAGTTTATCGTTGATTTGATCATACACTAAGGCTAGGTCTCCTTCTAAAAAATTACGAGGGGTAACACTTATATCATACTGAGTTTTTATTCTTTTTACATGAGTCTCGTTTGCTATTGCAACATTTCGTCGATTCTCATCTAACTGAGCCAAGTACAAAAAAAATTTCTCCTCTTCAGACGTAGCTGAGAGTAATTCCATGGCTAATTTCAATGACAGAATTTCGCATTCAATAGGCAACACAGCTTCCAAACCATAAACAAGTTGAAAGGGAGTGAAACCAGTTGATGTTTTTACCAAGGTCCGATATGCCCAAAGTGTTGAAAATAACATGGAATGCCAATTCGATTTATGAATACCAATAATTCGTCTGATCATAGTGACTAGAACTTTATTGATTACTTCAACCAGAACATTAGCCTGCGGGTAATAAGGAGTAGAACTATCATGACGCAGGCCAAGTTGATCTGTCAGTTCAGTCATCATAATATTTCGAAAATGGCTTCCATGATCTGTAATAATGGCTTGAGGAACACCGAATCTAGCAATTATGTGATTGAATACGAAAGTTGCAGCAGTCTTGTCGTTTGCCGAAAATGTAGGCATCGCCTTGGCCCACTTAGTAAAATAATCTACTGCTAAGATAATATACGCATGCCCCTCGACCGAGTGAGGGTTACATGTAATAAAGTCAATACCCCATTTTGGGAAAGGATGAACAACAATTATAGGGTGAAGAGGAGCGGGTGGTGCACGCATTTTACGATAAAAAAGTTGACAATTGTGGCATTTCCGGACAGCATAAATACAATCTTTGAATAATGATGGCCAGAAATAACCAACACGCAATATATTTTGGGCTGTGGCATACCCAGACATATGACCGCCACATTCCCCAGAATGGCAATCATTTGAAACCTTCTCAGCTTCTTCATGAGTAAGACATCGTCGGAAAATATAATCCGCTCCACGACGATACAATGTATCGCCAATAATATTATATTGTTGGGATTGAAAATGTACTTTCCATCGTTGTGATCATGAGATTTCAGGCCGAAAATATTGGGTTTGGAGATAAACAATAATATCTCCATACCATGGATCAAAAGTACTGATAAGAAACAAGGATTTGTCTGCAATGGGCTGCTCTGCCACAGTTTCAGTATCAGTAGAGGGGAAATCACACATCAGTTCTGCAAAAACCAAAGATTTCTTTGCCTTGGATTTTTCAAATTCCAAGTCAAATTCCTGCAGGATGACTATCCATTTGGAATACTTGCCCCCTAGCAATTTTTTGGTCAAAATTTACATCATAGAGTTACAATCAGAAATTACTGTGGTTTTGCGTAATAAGATGTAGTGTCTAAATCTTTGGACAACTTGAACAGCTGCCAAGGCCAATTTCTCCACATGTGTGTACTTGATCTCAGTCGGATGCAGATTTCGACTAATATATTAAATCACATGTTCACTATTGAATTTGTCTTCCTGAACTAAAACCATTTCAATCGTGGAATGAGAGGCGGCGAGGTACAAAACGTAATCCTGGTTGTAGTTGGGAGGATGCAATAACGGTGCATGGGTCAACGTGTATTTAAGTGCATCAAAAGATCAATTTGCGATCTCATCCCAAAAGAATGGAATGTTCTATTTCAACAACCGGGTAAAACCCTTTTTTAGCTCAGTGTAGTTAGGAATGAATCGACGTAAAAAATTTTCTTTCCCCTGCAAACTTTGGAGTTGGCGCAGAGTCGAAGGAGGAGGTAAATTGACAATAGCTTCGACCTTCGACGGATCAACGTGAATGCCTGCTTTCGAAACAAAAAATCTTATTAAGCGACCCGATTTTACACAAAAAAACACATTTGTGTGGATTCAGCCTAATTCGATAATGCCTACATCCCATAAAGATAGCTCATAAATGAGTGAGATGGTCGGCCCTACGTGATGAATGAGTAGGTAAATCATTAAGATAAGGCTACACAATATGCTTAATGTCACGAAATGCATAAGACATAGCCCTTTGAAAAGTTGCTCCAACGTTCTTTAATCGAAAGGGTAGTTTGCAATAAGCAAATGTCCCGCATGGGCAAATGAAAGATGTTTTTGGTTGATCAGCAGGGAGTATGTTTATTTGATTGTAACCAAAAAAACCATCCATAAAGGAAAACATTTCACTATCGGCACAATCATCAATAATTTGATCGATATAGGGTGTTGGATAATTGTCTTTAGGACAAGCTCGATTAATATCCCTATAGTCGATACATACTCGTATCATTCCTTTTTTTTTAGTAACAAGAACAATATTCGATACCCAATCAGTTAAAGGAATTGGATAAATGAAACCTGCACGAAGAAATTTTTCAACTTCGGCTTTGATAGCAGCAGCTTTTATGGGATGTATTTGATGTAGACGTTGATGGACAGGTTTGGCATCCAGGTAAGTCTTGATTTCATGTATGACAATTGACGGATCAATTCCTGGCATTTCTTCATATGACTAGGCAAACACATCACGGAATTCTTGAAATAGGGCTTTATAAGTTTGAAGTTCATCTTCCGTACAGCAAGCACCTATATGAATGTTTTCAATTATTCCTGGCTTTACTGAAATGTCAATTGGAATCGTTTGAGAGATATTTTCCAAATTTAACTCAGAATCAAGATTTTTCAATGGATTCTGCGGTTCTTTGACATATTCAGTATTAAAAATTGAGGCGAAATCATCTTCAAAATGATCTAGCTCAGGTAAAAACAAAGATCGATGATGTAGATCTTCCCATGGTAAATCTTCGACGGAAAAGACTTCACAAATCTGCTCATCAGTATGAACAAGATGAGGAAGTGTCGTTGTGGCTAAACTAGATATAGAAGGTGATTCCTCTTGGATCCCATCCATTGGATCAGTTTCAGTTGAATAAGAGTCGAAAAATAACTGTACAACCTGATATGCAATTTCAAATGGACTCAAAGGCATCATGCCATCAAATAAATCTAACTTGGAGTCGGAAGGTACGACCCAAGGATCATCAAAAATAATAGTATCTGATGAAATCATATGAATAGTTGCAATACAAGGCGATACGTTAGGAGGAGGAAAGGAAAAATTTCCTAGTAAACCAGAATCCTTAATCAAACCTACCACAACATCCTTGTAAGGGATAGTTGTTTTACCGACGTGCTGGATTGTTTTTGTAGAGGCTGGATCAGAAGAAAAATAAGTTAACTGATCTATTATAACGATCCTTCCTTGATGTGGAAATTTTATGAGCCGAAAGACAGAAGAAACAATAGTAGTCATAGCATAAGACCAACTACGACCCAGAAGAAGGTTGTAATCTAGAGGGGCATCAACCATTTCCACATCTAGATTTACAGTTTTACCCTCGATTCCTATGGGTAAATCCTGTAAAATACCAAAAGGGTGGAAACCTCGACCATCAAAAGCCTTTATAATTATCGGAGACTGATTGAGTGTAGGAGAACCAAGCGATTTCCAACACTGGATCGACATAATACACATTGAAGCTCCCTCATCGATCACAATCCAAAATATCGGTCTGTTTTTTACTAATACTGGAATTTGAAAAGCCATTTGGTGAGGTAGGCAAGGTGTACTATTCTCTAAATTGAAGATTATAAGGTTCGAGTCTTGAATATCAACAGCTCCTATGGCAGACAAAAGTAATTTACATTGTGCTGGGCATGATTGCAGCACTTCCAAAGCTGACATTGTTGAAGGAGAAATAGCTAAATCTTCAACAATATTGTAATTCTGAGCAGCTCTCGCATGTGGATTGAAAGCTAATTTACGAAGATAGCAGGCAGTTTGATTATTAAGTCTGGATTTTGTTTCTTGATCTGTAGTAGACCAGAAATAGGAGGAGGTGTAGTTGATGTATTTGCATTAGAAGATTCTTCTTTCTTACCATCAACAAGATTCTTACTACCATAATCTTGTGATCGCGTCGCAATCCTAACATGAGACATCATCATAATAGGTTCTTCTGAGTTATTCGAGGTAGAACCAATCATCTTATTGTCTTGAGTCAGAAAAGGATCCTTCAAGACAGTAGGTTGTTGTGAACCTTTAACGAATTTCGCAACCTTCGCTCGATGCGGGAATTATTTAGTAAAATGATCCTCGTCACAAATGTAACAAGGATAGCGAGGTTTGCGTTTTTCGTCATTAGATTCTTTTTTATCAGTTTTCTCTTTTGAATTCTTTTTGTTTTTATTCTTCCCTTTCTTTTTACCACTAGATTTAGATTTGGTCGTAGATGTCTCTACAACATGAATGTCGACAGAAATTTCGGGGGAAGATTCTCCTTTTGGGGAATCAGGTAAAGTTATAATAGGAGAAGAATTATTTGAAGATTTCTTCTTGATTTTACTTTTGACCGTACCAATATTACCATCAGCAGCATGAGACCCTGAAAGAGCTACAGCTATTTGACTTTGTTTTGGAAGATCGGGAATTTTTTAATGTAAAGTACATGACTGCATATAAACGAGGTCAAGGTACTGAGCCTGAGCAATCACTTTCTCTTCAGTAACAACTCTGGCCTTAGCTACATCTTCAGTGATTTTGGGTAACAATGATTTAACAAACCATTCTGCCAAAATCTGATCCAGAATGTAAACTTTCACCAAACGCCTTCTACGTCGCCATTCATGAATGTGATCAGAAATATACGTGGACGTGGATTGCTTTAGCGAAGTTAAAAGTTCCATGCCGTTGTCATATCTAATAGGCAACTGAAAATGAGTCAAGAAGACAGTTGCTAACTGACTGGAGTTATTAAAAGAGCCTCGCGGTAACTTAATGTACCACTTGGTGGCAAGACCAATAAGAATTCTTTGGAAAATACGTAGGCGAATTGAATCATCAATTATTGAATTAGATGCACACCAGAGGTGATAAGTCATAACATGATTTGATGGATCTTCTCCTGACTTATCTTCAAATTTTGGTATATCACTGGGCAACTTATGTGGCATTGGCGGCCAGTACAGATAATAAAAAATTGGATCATTCGTAAGGCACATCAAATCAGGTAAATCCAAAGTTGCAATAAATGGTAATTGACGGTTAGGGTCGTGAAAACCTTGAGTAGCCAAAGCAGTTCCAGGAGGAGGATACCCAAGATAACTGGGAATCAGATTTGCATTAGGAATTGTGTAACCTCCGGGGTAACCAGGATTAACCAGACCAAACTGGGGTTGTTGAGGCTGTTGATAAGTATAGCTAGGGTATGGTTGATACTGATAATTTGGAATTTTTGAATTGGACCGAATTGAGGCTGTCCCTGGTACGGTTGATACGTGAATTGCGGTTGACTTGTGACCACTGTACTTGTACCACCTTGTCCCACAGGCATCTGAACCGAAGTGTGAACTGAAAATCCTGACTCGGGTACAGAGACTTGAGGGATTTGCACGGATGCAGGGATAGAAGAACTCGGAGCTACAGATACTCCAGAAAAAAGTGTTATAGGTTGAACAGATGTTACAGCGGTTGTAGTAGTTTGAGGCGGAGTCTGAGGTGTACTAGGCCCAAACTGCTGAACAGAACTAGGTGCAGGAGTTTGAATAGTAGACTGAACATGCTACTAGATTAGACCAGAAAAAGGAGGTTGTCCAGGTTGAGAATACAACTGCACATTAGGCTGCATAGGCTGCTGATATTGGGATGGATCCCACCCCAAATTCATTCTGGGGTATCGTCTCATAGAAGGTTGAACGTAAGGACCATAGCCTGGTTGAACGTAGGGTTGATAAGTAAGCGGTAAATTTTCGGCTCCTTGAACAGATGATTGACTAGAAGGCTGCTGGAAACCTTGAATTGGGTACTGACCTTGAGGTTGATAACCCTGAGGCGCGTATTGAAGCTGGGGTTGATAAGGACCCTGAGGAGCATATTGAGTTTGGGGTTGACCTTGGGGTATGTACCGTCCTTGAGGTTGATAACCTTGAGGTATGTACTGTCCTTGAGGTTGTCCTCCAAAATAAGATGATTCCACAGCTTGTCCTGGGAAAAATATACCTTGAGGTTGCCCCCCAGGTGGCAACTGACTGCCTAAAGGTTTTCCCCCAGGTGGTAACTGATTAGCCTGAGGTTTCCCCCCAGGCGGTAATTGATTTCCCTGAAATTTCCCTCCAGGTGGTAATTGACTGCCTTGAGGTTGAGGATTCGGAATATTACCATACATCATAAAGATTTTCTCTATGTTCGATGTTTCAGTTTTAATTCCACTTAAACCAGATGATAACACATGTTCAATCGTTCGAGGAGTTGCTCCAGAGAAAGTACCAGACCGAGCCTGATATCCTAAAGGAACAGAAGGACCACCATGCAAAAATGCTTCCGGTGTCTGGGAAAACATAGATGACTCTCCTGCCATAATAGATGACGAATAGTAACCTCTGGGTGTAGGATGAAATGGAATTCAAGGTGGAGAAAAAGCAAGACCCAGATTCTCTAAAAAGTTCGTCAAAGATATATACCAAGCGTCAGTTCGAATAGGGCTATAGAAAATAGATTCACGCTCCCTAAGATTTAAATACTGAGGGGATTCAGGAAGAGATAACTCTTCGTTTGCATTAACAAGTTCTTCAATAGAAATGAGGCCAGACAGAAGATCTTCAGTGATAATATTTCTTACCCTAGGTGAACCAAGATCACTAGAAGTTGGTGTAATAAATCCTGAGGATGTTTCCAAAACAGAAGATTCAGTTTCAGGCTCAAAGATTTCAGGTTTGTCAGCTAATTCAATAGAAGGAGAAATACTGCCAGTAACTTCGAAAACTGAAATCAGTTCAGAAATATGTTCTTTTGTGGGTATTTTATGATTAGGATGAACAACTGTAGACGAAGTTCCAATTTATATTGATCGAATTCTACCGCTACTAGATGATACTAGAGCACGCAACCCTTCAAGCTGACTTGGTGTATATTCAGGGGGTTTCCCTTGAAGTCTCCAGGATTGTCTCGGTAATTATGCCACGATTAAATATTAACTAATCACATGTAAACAAATAAAATTTCAATAAAACACCTAAATTCGTTAAAGAAACAAACAGCTGAATCACACGCCTAAAAATCTAAGAGTTCAAACCACACACAAATAGTAAACTTCCCGTACTAAAAACACTAGTTGGTGATGAAATCCAACTTAGTAGAAATTTAATACAGAAAGGGCAGTTGGAACAGTTACCCCAACAACCTGCTTAATGAAATAGACTGGCACAAGTTTCTTCACAAACCATCTCGTGTGAAGAGAAACCCCCCAGAGAGTCCAAGTGAGTCTAGTCGACGTCTGCTCTAGGTACAGTGAGATATTTCCTTCACCGTCACCTTAAGAAATAATCTTAAGTTTATGGACACTAAGGTTACCAACAGTAACAAATACAACTAGGGGAACAGTCTACGATCTGATCCCACGCGCAAGGGCAGAGTAACAAAGCTTAATCCCCTTGAAGGCTCCTCGACATGGTTACTCCGAGCTTTACTGACAAGTGACCCCAGGCTCCTTGATAATGGTTAATCCGAGGTTTACCATTTGTAATGCGCGCAAAATCTTCTATCTTCCCCAATGAAACAGAATTGATTGTTCCAGAGGTTCGGACATGATCTCATGATTGACTTCTTTAAGAGAAGCTTCCCAGATTGTACCAATTACAATTGGATTTATTTCCTACCACAAGATTTATCTACTTGTTTGTTTTTACTATCTTGGAGAATTAATTACTCCCTACTCCAAGATACTAGCCTAAGCTATATTGGTGATAAGAGCCCTAGAAATAAAAAGATTAAGCGTTACTTTTATGAGTTTTTCCTTAAGTCAATAGGTACAGAAATGAAACTTTGATGGTGTGAAGACTCGATTTCCAAAAACACCAAAAATGCACCTAAAAATGATAATCAATTCGTTTTCTTTCAATGAAATTTAAGCTGAGAAAGAGTTTGAGAATGCAATTCTTCTAAGAAAAAATTCTTTCTTCAAACATAGAGAATAAATAAAAGAAAATATTTTTGTCGTTTCCAAGAATAACTCAAAACAAGACAAATTAAAAAAGCTCCCAATAAAAATCCTTTCACTTTCAAAGACTTTTAAAACTACAAAAACAATTTTCCTTCAAAAGAAATCTACAAATTTTTAAAAGCACTCAAAACTACAAAACTAATTTTGAAATCTACAAACTTTAAAAAATATAATTGAATAAAAGCTTTAATATTTTTTGAAGAATTTTTTACTTAGTTGTTCAGCAAACTAAGAATCTATTTGTCCAGAATGACAAATAAATAAAAAACAGTCAGATATGTTTTTTTTTTTTTTTTTAAATGAAATTCAAAACTTGTAACAAAGTTTTTTCGAAGATTTTCAAAGAAACAAATAGATCTATTTCTCAATAAAGGATATATTTCAAAATCAGGTCAGACTCAGCAAAAGGGAAAAAATACCAATGTAATCTGAGGTATTTCAAACTGCCAATGCTTTGAATCACTACAAAGACCAAGTGAAAAGAAATCCAAAACACAAAACTTCTAGAAAATCATCAAAACACAAATACGGTTGGGATTCATTCACAAAAGGCTTTTGATAGAAACAACGTCAATCTGGGCAGATACTAAAAACTCTAAATCAAAATAAAGATAAACAGAAGAAATAAATCTAGAGTTTTTCAAAATTTTAACAGGGTCCGCAGGCTTTCAGAAGTAACAAGTGCGGTACCACACTATTTACTTAAGAAAAATGCGAAACTGCCTACACTGTGTAAAAGAACAAAGTGCGGTCCCTAGAAAACTTAAAGAATAACATAAAAGATTTCAAAATTTTCAAAAACAGAGAAAAGATAAGCTACCCAGACAGATATCTATCAATCAAAAACCAGGAAAAACATTTCCTCAAATCAAAATAAAAGAGAACCAAAAACAACAAGTTCTTTCTCCAATGGAGTTGCCAATTTGTTGTGCGGATTAATCGGTCTTGCGGACAAGATCGATCTCCCTAGTGTCAAAAGACAATATAGCAACAAACGAACAACTAAGCTTTTCTTTCTCTAAATATATTCGTTTTATAAATGAATGCTATAAAGGTGTCGATCTTACCTTATATCCAAATGCTTATTTGCAGTCGTGAAGCTTCCGTTGCATTAGTAGTATTTCCATTGCAACAAAAATCCTTTCATCACAACAAGAATCCTTCCGTCGCAACAAGAGTTCTTTCGTTGAAACAAAGCATCATCTTTTTGTCGCAACAAAGAGTCGTCTTTTCATCACAATAAATAATCCTCTTAAAGGACCTATAATCACAAACAAGAAAATATCAAATAGCACCTGTATAACAGATAAATATAAAACATATTCATCATAGTGATCAAGGAATCTATGAAATAAATGATTAAATGATAGCTTATTGAAATAAACAATCGAACAACAATTTATTGAGAAAAACAAAACTTGATTGTATTAATCTTAAAATAACGGAAGAACCTTACAACCTTAAGCCTTGATGTTTGAAAAGGCCTTCCTGGGGTTTGAAGCAGGAGTCTCCTCTACTCTAATAAGCTTTGCACTCCTCCAACTGAGATAGATAGAGGTATGTAATCTCTCCTCACAAAAAGCTCAGCTTAAACAAGTGTGAATCCCAACAGCACTTAACCTCAAATAATCGTAAAGCTTGAACTCCCCTTGAGGCTACCCAATGCCTCTTTTTATAGTGGAAAAGAGGAGGTTTCAGTTCCAACTATGAAGGGATAGAATCCTCCTTCAAAGGGATAAGCTCCTCACATCAAGGAGTTAGCTCCATAAGGTAAGGGATAGATGAACCTCAAAAGAGCAGTTCTGCCACCTCAAGATTCTTTCTAGAGGCTTCTAGAATTTACTTAAATTGAGCTTTTCTGAGTTTACTTGTGCCTTTTTAATCTTTACAGGAGTCCGCACCCATAACACAGAGAAAGTGCATTTAGGTTCGCAAGAGACATGAACATTAGGTGCGAGACCGCAGGCAAGATACCGAGAAAGTGCGATACCAAAGTTAAGGAGATTTTTAGGAACGTTTCTCTTATTTTCGAGGGTAGACATGAGGAACTGATGTATTAGACTTTCAAAGGAGGAAGTATGAGTGTTTCGGGGATTTAACACCCTAGAGGTTGGTTGGGATTCAACCTCCACAGAGCAGGGGCGTACTACTTAACAGAGACTCACACGATCATGCACATTCATAAAAACTAAATAGAGCAGAATGAGAGGTTTACCCATTGGTCCTACGTTTGAAGTAGATCCACGTGGAGTTCAAACTCCCTGCAACCGTCCTTCCTCTTTCACCTGAAATACAAGAAGAAACCAGCACAAAGGACAAGTTGTACAGTATATTTCTACTCTATATGTTGGTGAGATTCATATAAAACATTAAATAAATCATCATGAATGCTTGTATAACAAATATTCTTCATACATTAAAGCATACACTAACACGTTTACTTCGGGAACAGCATGATACTTTTGTATTATAAAAATAGTACGTACAAAAGTAAGTGGAGAGATCACCTGATCCTTCCAAGGCCTTCGCAGACCGTCGTCCGGATCCGTCCAGCCCTTGCCTCGCTAAGACTCCTTCCAAACTGGTGCATACGAGATAACATATAAAGGGATGTGTACCTCAAGGAAACAAGGGTTTCCTATAATGAACTGGGAAAGTGCAGGAGGCACGGGGAATCAAACTTGGATAGGGAATACCAACAGAGTATAATATCAATAATTCTCTCTCTCCCTTAGGCCATACACATGAGGGCTTTTTATAGTCCCTCCAAGTAGTTTCGGCAGTTGGAAACAGTTGGCCACGGGCTGGGGTGGTTGAACTACCTGAGTAACCATCAACCCAGCGCGAAATTAGGGATTTTTATATATTTTTTAATCATTAAAATGGCATACGCGGAAAAGTCTAGTTGTACTCGCGTATACACGCGGAAAAACACGGGCATAGTCGCGTATGGAGGATTTTCCATTGTTTTTAAGTGAATTTGTCCAAGTCTGTAGGAATGGGTGCCCATAAAGCCATGTAGCAATCATGAATCATGTCAAGGTGAGAAATGATGCTATAACGGATGCCCCCTAATATATGAGGTCAGAAGGGGTACATGATGGCCGAAATGTATTATGCACATAGAAAGAACTTCGCAAGGACAAGAGAGGACTTCACCAGATTTTAGCTTGCCAAAAACCAATGAAAGAAACCAGAGAGTCAACTCATGCTGAGGCGGGCATACCCATGCTCAGTCAAAAATACATCATATGGAAAGTACTGAAATAGATCCAATATGTATACAAGTATAACTGAACTGAAAATACATAGTGAATCATCTGAGCAGGGCCCGGAAAGACAAGTCTGGATCAATGTCCAAGTATCACATATAGAAAGCTGATCAAAGATAGTGCAACTGGATGTCTGATCAAGTAACTGAATCTCCAAGTACCGGATCATAAGAGGCGGATCAAACGGTACAATCACGCAACTCGGGGATCAACATATAAGATGTTGTTGTGCTGAACTGCAACATATAAGGGTGGACGGCAACACTGGCAGAAACTGAAAGGACTGTCAACAGTGAACCGAGAAATGCTGATACAACCCGAGGTCTTCACCGATCACAACGGCACAATTCTACACAATGGGAATAAATGAGTTGAAGTCGACCATGTGAGAAATCGTTGGATTACCGGGCAATGATGTTTCCCGTTAACCAACGCGAGACAACCCACCGATAATGATAATGAGTGTCAAGGTGCCCCAGTACAATCTGACAAGTGTGAATGAATGAGTTAGAATTAAAGCTTGTGACTTCAAAATTGGAGACAAGGTATTCAAGTGGGACTCTAGAAGAGAAGAAAAGGGTAAGCATGGAAAATTTGACAGTTTATGGCAAGGTCCTTACATTATTCAGTCCACCATTGGTCCAAATGCATTCTTCCTACAAGAGTTAGATGGTACAAATATGTTTGGGGGTCCTGTCAATGGTAGGATGCTCAAACATTATTACTGCTAAATTCAGAGTTTAAATTTTCCACTTCCATTTTAAATACCATTGCTTTGTTCAATTTCACAAAAAGGAAAAAGTAAAAAAAAAAAATATAAAGGAAAAGGTTTATCTAAACTCAAAACTTGAACCTATGATGTTTCAAAGAATGGATCAAATTAGCCCAAAACCTGAGCCAAAGAAAGAGAAAGTTGGTTCTAATATGCTCAAAACCTGAACCAGCAAAGAAAGAAGGAGAATCAGCACTAACAAACTCAAAACCAGAGCTGAAATAAAGGAGATAGATAAACTCTAACAAGCCCAAAACCAGAGCTGAAATGAAGAAGAAAAAGTGACTCTAACAAGCTCAAAACTTGAGTCACAAAGGAAAGAAGGATACTTCAAAGTTTCACAATTCCAAGCCTTCACAATTTTGGTTTCAAATTATTGTAAATTTCAGTTCATGTGCAATTGTCTTTATGCCATGGACCCACAACAAACCAAATAGTCTAATTCTGGTTTGAATGTTTTTAAATTTCTGTTTTAGAATGTAGAGAAAGAAATCTGCTAGACAGTTTAATCCTAGTAGATATTAGTGTAGGTAGAGAAAATATGAGGCCAACTGTCTAATCTGGTCTCATGGAGAAATAAGGGTAGAATTAGATTAGTGCTTTCTGATTTCAATAAAAAAAATGATGTAAAAGGTCTGCAAGTCCAAATGCACCTTGAAGAAAAACTATTAGGACAATAGGTTGGGTGGGTAGATTGTTTGGAGAGATGTGTTTTTTTTTTATATAACATCCATCATGTTTGTGGTAGCAGATTAAAGATAGAAAATATGTTTCAAGTACTAGGCATCTGGCCTGCCTACAAATATTGTTTTTTGAGATTCTTGACACCTTCAAGAAGATGCCATCCCCATGTGGAGCCACTGTTAGCCATCTATAAAATTTTGACAAAAAAACAGGTGGCTAAATGTTTCTGAGCCTTCAAGAGAAACATTCTCCTTGAAAATCTTTCAACCTTGAAGCCTTTATGTGTCTTTTACTCTTTGAATAATCCCCACTACTGTTTCCCCTAAAAAAATCCCTCCTGTCTATGAAAAGAATGCTTCAAAAGGCCTCTGAAATTGCCCATTTTCACTCATTTCCCTTCAGTTTTCATTGAGCCTCTTTCCCTCTTCCAAGCCCCCATATCCCTCTAAGAAACTTCCAAAATCCTTTTAAGCCACTTAAAACCTCTTTTATAAGCTTAAATCACCCTTTTCCCCTTTATCAGAAGCCAAGAAAACCATTGAAAAACACTGATTTTGGCTTAAAAACCCCCTCTTTTCGTAACAGTCTTAAGCCCCTTTTCGGGCTAGCCCTTAGCCTCATCCCGCATGAAACCGGGCGCTAGAACTAAATGCTAATCCCCTAGGCACTTATCGAAATTGGATCCTTCAATTAACGCAATTTCCTTTGTTACTTATATTTTTTCCGACGCGACGACTTTTGTTCTGCAGACCTCCGCTTCAATATTAGTCGTCGATCTTTTCAGATCTAAAGATCATCGTTGATATCACATCGTGCCCTTAAAATCTCTTCATCAACCCACCGATTGAATATGGACCGCTGATTTACTTTTAAATCCGATGGCCATCGCAACATTGCATCATCGCTAATCGCAAAGTATCTACTTCTTTTTCTCCCTAATTGGCAATCCTTCAATGCAATCCTGGCCGTTGAATCCACAAGAACCAACGGCCAGGATTTTTTCACTCTCTACCTCCTGTGCCCTCCATCGGTTCCCCTCTGAACAATCTCCACCGTTGATCTTGCGTTGATCCAATGGTCCGTGCACAATCGCAAGTTCAAAACATTGGAGTTTTGGCCCCGCCTTTCTCCAGTGCAATTATATCACAGCTGTCCATCCTCATTAATCCAATGGCTCTCCTTTCTCCTGCCCATTTCATTTGACCCTTTTGCCTCCACTTTCTCCTTAAATCTCCATCGTCCATCCCTTGGATTCAACGGTCAGGATTTGTCCCGCCCGTCTATTATAATATTTCCCCTTTGGAACATCAGTGCCCCTCCTTTTAATCCTGACCATCCATTATCAGATCTGACAGCCCACATTTAACCCGCCTTTGACTATTCCCCACCACACCAATCGTGCATCTCTCCATATCGCACTCCATCCTGCGCCGTCGGATCACTCCGCCTTTCATCCAATGGCGACCATTGTGTTTCACATTTTTTCTGTGCCTGAAGGTTAACACTCCAAAAAAACGCGAAATGGGTGGTTTTGAAGAGGACACATGTCAGGCAGTGGGGCGTATCGTGTTTTTTTGGGAAAATTTCAAAACCACTCTATTGCAGCGCGAAAACAGTTGTTTTCTCCTAAAAACCACTTCCCCTCTCCTGCCTCCGACAGCGCTTCCTGAAGATTCTGACTGTTGATCTGTATGGATCTACGGCCCTCATTCCGTCGCATTTTTCATTCATATTATGTTCATCGGACCTCCCAAAGGATTTCTTCGGGCAATCCCCACCATTGATCTCCTCCTGAGATCCAATGGTCCACGTTAAAATTTCCCTCTACCATTCCGGTCCCACCACCTAAGCCTCCGCTTTCATTGATTTTAATTGTTTTTCTTTATATTTCACCCAAAGGATTAACTTTGGTGTTTTTCACTAAAGTTAATTTATTTCGCCTAACACCTCTACAACAGCTCCACCAATGAACCCTGGCCGTCGATCGTCATCTCCCAACCTAATCTAATGGTCCAAAACCATTTCTTCACCAGACCACCATCAGCTCTGTGTTTCACCATTCTTTCACATTTATCACCGTTTTCTTCACTGATTCCACCATTTTGTCACTACGCCACCGTTTTCCATAGGCCTCCATAGCATCCACCTCTGCTACCCTTGATTTATTAACATGTTTATTGTCTTTTTGCAGGGTATCAAGCAGTAAAACACTGCTCTCTGTCTCACAAACACAGACAATTTTTTTTAGAGTGAAAAACTTCATTTTCAGAACAAGAAATCGTAGAGAACGCATTGGAAAAGATTTCAAAGCATAAGTTATTAAGGAAGCAGTGTTAAACCCTAATTTAAACCCTCCTGCGCCATTAAAACTTCATTTTCACGGTGACAGGTGAAAGAGACGGAGAAGTGTATCGAGATGAAACAAATTGAATGGATTAAAGAGTATATTATTAGATTTATGGCCTGTCAGCGATTAAAGGAAAAGATGGCACGAAGACTAGAGAGACGGGAATTAAGCTTAAACGGACACAAACACGGAGGAAAGTAAATTAAGGTTTTAATAAGGAACAAATACATCTTTTAATCCAAGAAAACTACTTTGCCCACTCGGAAGGCGATTGAACCCTCTCCATTACCAAAAGCCAACCTCTCCGGCTATTAAAAGACACCCCGTAGCCTCCCTTGAAGAGAAAACAAATAAGGCCTAGTTATTTTGAGAAGAGAATATCCCGGCCTAAAAGACAACTGAAAAATTAATACAAATCAAAGGAACTTATTACTAATTGTCAACAAAAGCTATTTTAAAGATAAAATACAGTCCTGAAGTCAATCTTTCGTCCATCAAGCCTCGAAAAGCAGAAACAAAGTTATAAAACAGAGTCATAAGTTGAGTGCATTCCTGCCTTATGCCTTGCCTAGTTTTCAAAGGCCAATAATTGCATTGATTATGGAATTAATGATACTTGACCCTTGGAAACTCTCCCACTTCTTGATTTTCTTATAAATTCTCCTTGAGGACCACATTGTAATGGTTGGTCTCTAGATATCTGATTTCATGTAATAGTTTTCTGAAGATACTAAAGTCATGTTTGCAATTGAAGATATATAAGATGAAATGATAAGTTTGAAGTTGTAGAGACCCACCGAGCTTGCTGATTGTAATTGGTTTGAACATCAAATACAAGATGTTGATTTATGGAATCCTGATTTATGTCGATGGTGATGTTTTTCTCATTGTCAATTGTGATTTATCTTTATATTTCCATTCTGTCCACTTTCTCTGATAAAGAGCAGTAAATATAGAGCTAGGATTTACTCTTGACAATACCCTACTCTTACTGATAAGCTCTATCTATATGTTTTCTTCCTTTGAAAGTTTTCCTTAAGAGTACATTGAAGCAGGTTTGTTTCAAAGCACTTGCCTGATCTTAGATTTCTCTTTGTGATTATCATCTGTGTTTTCCTATAGAATATGCTGAAAGCAGGATAGGTTAGAAGTCCTTACCTGATCTTAAGCTATTCTAAGTGTTTTCTAATGTTTTCTACTGAAAGTATTTCAATGCAGGCTAGTTTAAAAGGACTTACCTGATCTCAGATTACTTTTATGTTTTCCCTTAAGTGTATGCCAAAGAAAGATAGTTTCAAAGCACTTACTTGATCTTAGGCTGCTCTTTGTTCTTCATTTTTTTATTCTCTATTTCCTTTTGTTTTCATTCCATAAATTCAACATAAGAGATCCTTTGACATATATGACTTGCCCCATGGGTCATTCTTGAACCTTTCTGTCCAATTAAATCCTCTTATGACTCCATAGCCCAATGGGTTAAAGCTGTTTTTTGCCTATATTATTAGCTGAATCATCCCTTCATTTTCATACACCTTCACCCTTTATTTGAACTTCCTTCACCTTCCATGTCCTTGCCCAACCAAAAAAACAAACAAAAACAAAAATCCATACTCTTCATAACTAACCCAATATCACATTTCAAGCCTTAAAGATCACATCTTTAAACACATTTATAGAGAGATCCCTCTCTCGATTCAGGAGGGCTAGATCTTAGAATCCCAAAGTGGTTCATATGTTACCTCTGCAGTTTGTATTGCCAAAATTGCAAATTACAGGGACCTAAATGGGTCTTCCTCAAGTAATGTTAAGGCTTGGAGGAAAGAGTTAGATGCATTTTTCAGGCTACATCTTGTGGCTGAAAAAGAGGCTGTCCAAATTGCAACACTTCATCTTTTAGGTGAACCCAATGTTTGGTGGTTTAGTCACATGGAGCATGAAAAAGTGACTAAATATTCAGATTTCTTTCACAAGTTGAGGAAGAATTTTGATGTGAAGAAGACAATGATGTGTCACAAAGAGACATTTCCTAAGGAAACAAAGGAGGATGTCATTCTTGTCACTCTGGACAAGAAGTCACTACATTCACCACCAACTGCAGAAGTAATTGCATCTAGAGAAGAGGCACTTACAACCTTGCAAGACAGTCTTGAGCTCTTGACACATAGAATCCCATGCATAGTTCAGCAGATGCATGAGGAAGAGGAGGAATATTCCAGCGCTAGTACATGGGTAGAAGAGAAACCATCTCTCTTACCAGCAGTTGGAGACACCAGTATCCCGGCTTGAGGAAATCTTGTGTTCTATCAATATATTCCCACACATCAGTTGATCCAAGGTATGAATAAACATTCATCACCTTTTGTTTTAGTAGATCTTATTGAAACTTATGGGGACATTCCATCGGGGCCAATGCATATCCATGGGTTAGAACAAAATTCTTGTTTGAAGCAGCAACATATCACAGCACTGAGGACCCTTGATTTAATCAAGGAGGAGATGAAAAGCTATCCCAGTTTCTCATGGATGAACTACATTCAACCTCTTGAGTTGAAATGTGGAATTTCAGGAAATGGGATGAGCATGATCCTATATAAAATGACTGGTTATGAGACCAGTTATGTACCTTGCTTTGAGATAACATATGTATTTCCCTACAGATCTACAACGTTGTCACTTAGTAGCAGTGATAATGAAGAGGCCCCATTATTCTTCGAGCATTCAGTACGTAGCTTCACTCATGAAGCAATGGAGGTTAAGATGATGAATGTTAGACATCTTGAGATGAGAAATATTTTCTCATTTCTTGATGACACTTTCTCAATGAGCATCTCATAGCTCAAAGAGATACTTCTACCTGCAGCAGATCCAGAACCTCAATGGTTTTGGAAGGCCATGGATGAGAGGAAGGTCTCATTAAGGGATCTCATTGGAGGTGCATTTCAACATTTCATGGGTTGCAAATATATTCAACAGTTTGAGAAGGTTGGTGTCCTACAATGGGAGGATACCAAGTATTTGCAAAATGAGATCCATCATCCACATTGGGATGAATGGTTGATAGTATGGAGAAAATCGTTTCCAAACCACTTGCAGATCTATGACACAGGCCATCAAGAAGCATGGCTGCGTTGGTTACTCTTGGGTGAGTATGTCTACTACTCAAAGAGTCATAATTTTTTGATTCATGCCTTACACATCACTAGAAGAATGCAGAAGAAAAAGGCATGATGAATTTGGTTGTTGAGAAGAGATTTTGGACATCACATGTTAAATCTTATGTCCTTATATTTGCTCTTGTTTGGGATATGTCTCATGTATTTACATGTATTTCTGTTTGGGATGTATCTCATGTTCATGTATGTACTTGGAGTTAGGAGAAAGCATAACTCTCACATGATGTGGGATAAGGGAGCTTGTTTGTATTATGTTGATGAGACATCTCACATGTCCATTACTATATTGTTGGTCCATGACTTGCATTATGATAATGAAAGGAGGCAACAAGAATCCTTGTTTCTATGGTTACTATTGGGAGAGTATGGGCTGAATTCTTCCCATACATTGCATGACATTGGTGGAGGATGGCAACAGGAGGTCTTACAGCGTTGGCTTCTGTTGGGGGATTATGGTCATTGTACATGGTATAATGATGATGTCATGGGGTAGAAATATGCCTTATTAAGGTGGCTTAGCTTGAGATAATATGGCCACTACATTTGGTACAATGATGATGTGGTATGGCAGCAAGAGGCATTGCTAAGATGGCTTCTTTTGAGAGAATATGGTTCTCATATTCTCATTGATTTGGCATGGCAACAAGAAGCATTGTTGCGGTGGCTTCTTTTGAGAGAGTATGGCTCTCTTTCTTATTTTCATGATGATCTAGCATGGCAGCAGAAGGATTTGCTGCATTGGTTGTTACTAGGAGAATATGGTTTGACATTTTTCATGTTTTCCCATATGTCTCTACTTCTTGTTTTTCACTATAATGATGTGATATTTGATTCCTACATGGCCAACATGGCTAATAATGAGGACATTGATAGATGTAATCTACTCTATGTATCATGTGTTGGAGAGATAGTTCATGAGTTGGGACTTTCCACTTTGGGAATGAACCACTTTATCTTATGTATCTCATGTATAAAGGAGAAATTTGGTCATCATATCATTGCCACTTGGAGATTCATTGATGAGGATGGGTATCTAACTATTCAGTTGGAGGCCAGTCTAGACATTTTAGAGAGGCAACTTTGAAGCTGGACATGCATGACACATTGTGACAGATGGGAAGGCCTTCGACATGAGGATGCCATTTGGAGGAAGGATTTTTGCTGTAGCATCCATTGTTACAGTTTCTTGAGGACAAGAAACATTTTGTGGGGGAGGACTGTAATATTCCCAAATTTTCACACAATATTTGGAATATTAGAGTTATTAATAAACCTACTTAATTAAATAAATAAAAGGGTGGAGGGACCCATAATCCTCATGATGAATAAATATCCACTTTTTATGTGTAAATGTGTATTAATTAAACCTAGATCTACATAAAGGAGGTAGTGGAGCCACTACTAATGTGAATGAATTGGAGATCAGGTCTCATTAATGAGATAGATCATGGAGGTTGACATAGTCAACTAAGATCTTGGAAGAGATCAAATAGGAGATCATGGAGAATTCATGATGAGATGATGGAGGAAGTTATGCAATTAATGCACACATGATGGAAAGGGTGTACATTTCACCTAGACATGATGAATGACTTGGATAGACAGTGCAGTCAAACATGGACGATCTTGTCCACATGCACATCACAATTTAGATGAAGGAAAGAATGAAGACATGCTTGAGATTATTGATGTTGAGGATATCTTTAGATCTAGAATTTCCATGTGACGTTCCATTTCTTTCTTGGGTTTTTTAGCAAATATTGCAAGTGTTTTTTAGCACAGGGTGTTCCTAGTCAGGAATCCCACCTCTTTCTTTGAGTATCTCTGGAAAGAGTCTTGTACTTCATTCTACATCGGCCATTGGTGCCACATATCCTTTCCTACTTTCTGCAGAACATCCATATTCAGAAATTGCATATTTCTGAAGATCAGTTTGAGAGGAGGAGGTTGTCCTTCAACATTTCAGTTAAGGAACTGGTGTCGGATTACTCCTATCACCTTGGGCTTGAGATCAACACTCCCAAAGCTTCATTTCAGATTTTTCATCGGGCCAAAATTTATTGACCTCCTAGCGTTAGTAATCCCTTGAGAAATTTGTTGGGAAAAATACTGAGAGGGGGGGGGTGAATCAGTATTTACTGCATACTCAAAACTTTTCACTTTTCATTCCTTAAAACCCATACGCTACTTTCCTTTAGTAAACTAGCGTATACACGCGGATATCTTTCATGAAACTAGCGTATACACAGAGATCTAGTTATGTCATTAGTTCTTTGCTTATATCGTTCCATCATTCATTCATCGGATGTTTAATAAACAGTAAACATATGCAGTAAGAACAGAGTAAACCATCACACAAAGCATCACACATGAACACCAGGATTTTTAGGTGGAAACCCAAGTCGGGAGAAAACCACCGCTGCCGTTGCTCAGCCTTCAATATTTTATTATAGAGAGAACATCTTACAACATATGTCTTTGTGTGAGACTTGACCCGACACGCGAGCACTACTGCGGCTTGTTTTTGACCTCTCACGGAACATGACAACCTGACTCGTTTGGCCTCTCACGAAGGGAGCTACGACCCCACGATCTCGTTTACCAGCCTCACCTGGAAGGGAGCTACGACCCCCTGACCGAAGGCTACAACCCTCAGCACCACCTTGGACCACGTTTCGTAAATTTCTGGATCAACCAACTGTGGAACACAACTTACGAAGACCACGTTTCATCATATTTTCATACTGGACCCTTTCCATACTTTTAAGCACAAACATTCATCACCAACAGATACATATCAACACAGTCGAATCGCGAAATGCAATGAACGGATCGGATATTTCCTTGCACCCTTTGTTTCGGCAAACCCTAGTTTGCATACGCGCTTTCCTTTGCGATATCGAGCGTATGCCTTTGTCCACACAGAACCGTATACCTCGGTACATATTTCATTGCGCATGCAGCGCTTTCTCTTCATTTGACAGCGTATATACGCGCTTCCTCGCGAGTAGCGTATAGATCTTCAATCATTCTGAGCGGCATACTTCATCGAGATCGGATATTAGGTTCCAGATCTCACCCGCACACACACTTGAGGCAGGATGTTACTTTATATGTTGCCTCATCACGGATCTAATCACTCCATAAACAGATCTAGCAAATACAAGTACATTTCAGATCTAGATATCCCGCTTCATCATTTCTTCATAAGTGCATCATAGATTCAGATCTATCAACAAACCTTTACCCTTTCCATACAGATGTACTTCACAGAGAAGTATTCATTCAAGCTCAGACATCTTGCTCTCACTTCTGATTTGCATAATGAATTTCAACTCCTTATATAGGTTTATCCTTTTTCAATACCATGAGCCCCTTTTTCAATACCATGGACCAAAGCAATACCACAAGCCCAAAACTACCTGGACGGGGTCAATTAGGCGGATCATTACCCAATACAATGGGTCAATACCATGGTGGTTACCCTTGGTTTTGTACTTTTTGAGCGCTTTAGCCCATACGCGACTTGGAACGTTTCTTTCCGCGTGCATACGCGACTTCCCTTAGACCAATCCGCGTATACCAAGAAACATACTCTTTTTCATCATAGAATTAGCACTTTCTGAATTCCTTTCTTCATTGCCTTCTGTTCACACTGTAGATACATCAGATTTTCTTTATCAAGGACATATTCTATCAAGCACAACTTCATCAAGTTGTCATCATCTTCATCAGGTGGGTTGCCTTTCAAGGACAACACTCAGCATCATATTGTCAACAAACATTATATCATATCAGATTTACATCATTTACTAATTCCATCAAGTCAAGCATAACTTCATCAGGTGGTTTGCCATCAAGGACAACACATGTCAACAGTCGCATGTCTTCATCTTCATTCGGTGGGTTGCCATCAAGGACAACACTCTGCATCATATTTCCAACAATCTCCCCCTTTGGACTTGATGGCAACCATGATGGTGTTTGGTTACCACAACAGATAGATACATTAAGAATACAATGACACCATGTCATTCTCCCTATTTGCCATGTCACTCTCTCCATTTTTGGCATGTCACTCTCTCCATTTTTGGCATCATTCAAACACCATGTCACTCTCCCCCTTTGACATCAAGGGCAAAGGGCACATCATTATCTTCATTCAAACACCATGTCACTCTCCCCCTTTGACATCAAGGGCAATGGGCGGATCAAAACCAACACACTCACCCCCTTTTCTCCTCATGTAGAAGAAGCGTTCTGCAGATCTGATGTATACTGAAGTGACCAAGCTCCCCTTGAGTTCATGCTGAATCTTCAAACATATTTTCAATGAAGTACATGACTCTATGAAGTTCCTATCACCAATGACTCATACTTACATCAAATATCCAACCAAGTGGATTTACATATGAGACTCAAGTACCCAACCAAGTGGATTTACAAATTTGACTCAACTACCCAACCAAGTGGGTTTACAAACATGACTCAGCTACCCAACCAAGTGGGTTTACAAATTGACAAGTCCTTACATGACTGAATATTACAATTTTACAACATGGGTCTCAACCAGACCTTTTCATCAAAGTACAAATATGAATTTTCATAATTACTACCAAAAATACCTCAAGAGAGATCATATATCAGAACCACCATAATGCCAGCAATGCATTATACTCAGCAAAACTGATGCTCCCCGTGAATCTGTGCAACCAAGCAATCTTTCCAAAGACTAAGGCTCCCCCTTAGTTTGTGCATCCTGAAAACTTCCACCAACAAATCATCAAGGCATCTTCATCAAAACATTAGAAACAGAATTATGAGAACTGGAATACCATCAGAGATACCAAACAGCACTGCAGTTGTGCTGAAGAATGCTGAACCAACCAAAAATTGTCAGCAACCAAACATACGCGGTTTTCTGTGCAGGAACTCACGTATATACGCGACTGTGTTTCAGTAAACCGGCGTATCCCAAGCCATCTTCTAAATTTCAACTAGATCTGATTCTTTGTGAGGCAAAGACAGTGTTCAGCTTCTTTTGAATGCTTCCCTGGACTGCAGATAGATAGAACAATGTAGTTGTGTCTTCAAGCGTCATCCAATGGTTGTAGCAAAGGCACATTAGTAACCAAGCCTTCAGATTCTTTGCACCATCAACACAATCTTTCCAAGAAAGTTTATCATACCAAAACAACAACTTCTCATAAGTGTCAAGCAATCATTCATGTGGTCCACCACCATCCTACATCACCATGACCTTTAATATTTAACATGAAGTAACATATGTAGGAACAGATCTCAGCCATAGTAACGACTATGCATAAACTATTCTTATCTCTGAATCATAAGACTTCCAATTTTATCCAACAGATAAACTTCAGCAAGCAGTAAACATAGTTCATCTCATCATCATATACCATGTACCTATTCATCATCATTTGAGCATGAGTATCACAAAGAACCAAAGAACAAGCAATCATATTTCCAACAATGCAATCATTAGTATTCAACCTGCTGCTCCCCCTAAACCAATGCTCTTCCTTAGCTTGCAATCTGAAGCACCTTCAACAGCAAGTCATCAGCAACAATCTCTGAATTATAAGACTTTCATCTCAACAACGAATGCTCTTCATCATAAAGCAACCAGGCTTCATCCATAATCTTCACACAAGAACCCATGTATCAATTCATTATCATGAGTATAACCAGAATGATGCTAACAGTGCAATCATCAGCAGTCAGACTGATGCTCCCCCTGGACCTCTGCTCCAGATCTTCAGCTATCAGATAAATTCTCTTATCATCAATGCATACGCGACTGTGTCTGCTGAAACTCGCGTGTATACGCGACTTTTGTGAATAGAACTCGCGTATGGAAAGTGTAATATAGAAAATTTCACACCTTCATCTCCTTCTGCAAATTTACCTTCTGTTCATGTCTTTTCTTCACACCAGATGCACTGTCAGAAATACATCTAACCAGAATAATCAAATCAACTATGAGAGTCATCATGCATTGCTCCCCCTGTGACGATACATTACTAAATCTCCTAATGTATCCCACATCATTCCTGCAGTCAAACAGAGAAGTACGCTTCCAGAAGCGGATGACTGCAGTAGGGTCTGAATTCCCTACGTTTCTGATCGGTCCTCCTTCTTCTTCCAAATTTGCTTGAACTTTCCAACTGTGTGCTGAAGATTGTCCACTCTCCCAGATCTGTTCATCTTGCATTCTTTTTCTACATGTCCATACTTGTTACAAGCATAACATCTCATGTGGCCAGAGAAATAAACATAAGAATCATAATGAGCTTTTCTAATCTTCCTCCTTTTGCAATCAGCTGCTTTATGTCCATACATGTTACATGAAAAACAATATCCCTTGAAGCTACTAGAGTACCTTTCTGAGTAGAACCTGTTTGTTTGTGGCTGAAATGATCTGCTCCTGCAATTTGCTGCAACATGCCCATAATTATGACATTTAAAACATTCAACGTTCTTGAATGAATTCCTTTGAAAATTCATGATTGTTGGTTGATCTTTTGTTTCTTTCAACACATCAGGTTTTGCATTGACATCCTCTGAATTTTTGGCACTTCCTTGTGAGCTAGATTCTCCTTTAACAGTTTCATGGAAACCAAGACCATGTTTGATAGCAGGAGACCTTTGATTACTTAGAATATTGTCCAAAATATTAGTACTATCATGAAACCTCAAAAGTTTTACCTTTTCTTCTAATTTACCTTTGAGAATGTTAACCTCAACCTCCAAGGCTTGACATTGCTTTGTCATGCTTTCTTCTTTCCTTCTTCCATCTTCTACTTGATCCTTGAGATTTAGGATTTCTTCTTTCAACCAATTTTCGTTGTCTTCACATGTTTGCTGCAGCTCTTCATTCTTCTTGTTTGATGCTTCGAGATCTTCTTTGAGGGAGACAATTTCTGCTTCAAGTCTTGCATTCTTTTTGTTTGATTCTTCAAGATCTGCTTGTATAAGTTCTTCATGTTCCTTGTATGATTCTGCCATGACAGACCAGATTTTTGCTCCAAATTCTTCATATTCAAATGATTGTAGAGGTTCATCATTCTTCTTACTTGACGCTTCAAGTTTTGCTTGTAGAGTGATGATTCCAACTTCAAGACTTTTATTCTTCCCTTTTGATTTTTCCAGATCTGTTTTTAGAGAAACGTTTTCTGCTTCAAGTCCCTTACATTGATTGGTTACATTGTCATACAACCTTTGATACTTGTTCATCTATTCTTTCATTCTAGAGATTAACTCTTTCTACATAGCTTCGCTTTTATTAAATGATCTTTGTTGATCTTCAATTTTCTTGATAGCTTCCTTTAGATCTAAAACTTTACTTTCACTATCTTCACCATTGCATGCACAGGAAAGTTTATCACAAGAACAACATTCAATACCTGTTTCATCTTCTTCATTTTCTGCTGCACAAGTTTTCTGAGATATCTCCTTTTCAGTAGCCTTCTTCTTTTGCTTCCTTCCCATTGCGACGGATCTCCTTCAAGCGATCAAGCTTCTGCAGAAGGACCACGCTCTGATACCAATTGTTGGGAAAAATACTGAGAGGGGGGGGGTGAATCAGTATTTACTGCATATTCAAAAAATTTTACTTTCTCATTCCTTAAAACCCATAGGCTACTTTGCTGAAGCCAAGTAGCGTATACACGCGGATATCCTTCATAAAACTCGCGTATACACAGAGATCTAATTATGCCATTAGTTCTTCACTTATATCATTCCATCATTCATTCATTAGATTTTCTATAAACAGTAAACATGTGCAGTAAGAACAGAATAAACCATCACACAAAGCATCACACATGAACACCAGGATTTTTAGGTGGAAACCCAAGACGGGAGAAAACCACCGCTGCAGTTGCTTAGCCTTCAATATTTTATTATAGAGAAAACATCTTACAACATATGTACTGGCGCAGACATATTTCGACCAAACACGTTGTTGTCCCACTCCGCGCCGTTTTCACTGCCTTTCCCCGGAGGGAGCTACGACCCCCGATCTCGTTTACCAGCCTCACCTGGAAGGGAGCTACGACCCCCTGACTGAAGGCTACAACCCTCAGCACCACCTTGGACCACGTTTCATCAATTTTCACACTGGATCCAACAACTTCAATAGAAAAACACTTGCAGGCCACCTTTCATCATATTTTCACACTGGACCCTTTCCATACTTTTAAGCACAAACATACATCACCAACAGATACATATCAACACATATCAGATAGCAGAAACATAGCAGAATAGATCAGATATTTCATACCCCTTGCTTCAGCAAGCCCTAGTTTGCATATGCGCTTTCCCTTCACTGATGTCGCGTATATACGCGCTTCCGTCCACACAAACCAGCGTATACCTCAGTGTATATTTCATTGCTCATACGCGCTTTTACTTCAGCGAAGCTGCGTATATACGCGCTTCCTCCGCGGCGAAGTAGCGTATAGATCTTCAATCATTACAGAGCAGCATACTTCTTCAGATCAGATATTCAGTTCAGATTTACCCTTTTACTTCAGACAGATGTTTGCCTTGATGTTCGCCTCATCACAGATCTAGTCACTCCATAAACAGATCTAGCAAATACAAGTACATTTCAGATCTAGAAGTCTCGCTTCATCATTTCTTCATAAGTGCATCATAGATTTAGATCTATCAACAAACCTTTACCCTTTCCATACAGATATACTCCATAGAGAAGTATTCATTCCAGTTCATACATCTTGCTCCCACACTCATGTTTTGCACAATGAATTTCATCTCCTTATATAGGTTTATCCTTTTTCAATACCATGAGCCCCTTTTTCAATACCATGGGCCAAAGCAATACCACAAGCCCAAAACTACCTGGACGGGGTCAATTAGGCGGATCATTACCCAATACAATGGGTCAATAGCATGGTGGTTACCCTTGGTTTTGTACTTTTTGAGCGCTTTAGCCCATACGCGACTTGGAACGTTTCTTTCCGCGTGCATACGCGACTTCCCTTAGACCAATCCGCGTATACCAAGAAACATACTCTTTTTCATCATAGAATTAGCACTTTCTGAATTCCTTTCTTCATTGCCTTCTGTTCACACTGTAGATACATCAGATTTTCTTTATCAAGGACATATTCTATCAAGCACAAATTCATCAAGTAAGTTGTCATCATCTTCATCAAGTGGGTTGCCTTTCAAGGACAACACTTAGCATCATATTGTCAACAAACATCATATCACATCAGATTTACATCATTTACTAAGTCCATCAAGTCAAGCATAAATTCATTAGGTGGATTGCCATCAAGGACAACACATGTCAACAGTCGCATGTCTTCATCTTCATTCAGTGGGTTGCCATCAAGGACAACATCCTGCATCATATTTCCAACATGGTGTAGGAAATGGTCATGAACTCGTTCAAAAACCTTGAGTAACCCCTCCTGTTAGGTTGCTGACGTACTGAGACATTTTACTCAAAGACAGTTCTTGGCTAGCTGTTCATTCTAGAGATTTTTTTGAGGCCCAAAGCTTCAAACTTGTCAGCGTGCTCAAACAGAAAGAGGTAAAACACAAGTGAACAGAAATGGAAAGCCCCCGAGGAGGGTAGTTCTTGAAACTGGGTATGAATGGTCGAGGCCAAGAAAGTGGGGATATCCAAAACGACACTCGGTTGGGACATGAGCCAAAGGAGGGCTATGAATTCTTTAGACACCCTCTCAACCTCTCTGAGACCTAGCAACCCTAAGAGGAAAGTGAGAATAGGCTGGCGATTTTTTGTGAATTCAGTCAAGGGCACCATATCTGAAGACGGGATAGATGTGAGACGAGATTATGGTATGGAATAGAGGAATTCACTTTGTTATTTCCAGGGTAATTTGGAAAAATGAAGAGACAGGGACAACTCTGTGAACTCAACATACTCCTGGCTGTGAGGGAAATAGAGGGATTCTTTAATGAGCTTGGGGGATATACGAAAAAAATTACTTCCCTGGGTCGAAAGAAATACATCCCTACGTTCATCGTAGGCATCTTTGAGCCAACATATGAACTCAGTGACTGGAAAGGTGGATGAAACAATTTGGTAATATAGGCCAGACCGAACGACTCTGAACCGATCTTGGCCTTTCACATGGCTTTCTAACAGGTTGGGTCTAACATGAGAGACACTGAAAGGGTTCTGTGGGTCACGGATATGAGCCTGTGTGTCAATGAGAGGCTCAGGTCCAGGGACAACACTAACTTCGTAGGCTTGAGGGGTTTCAGGTTCATAATTTCTGGACTTGACTCTCCCGATGACCATTTTGAAAATTAAAGCGGAAGGAAAACTGTAAGATGTGGGAATGACTAAATACTTGTAACCAGTGAGGAAAACCCAAGAGGGAAAGTGACTCAGGGGTTGAAAGCGACCTGGTGCTATAATCCCAGCTTAACTACTCGGCGAGTTTGTAAAAACAAGTATTTTACCAAAATGGGCATAAGGCAGGGTTAAACAGGCCACATATTTCTGAAAAACGAGGCTTGGGTAACAACTCAGAGGGTTGACGTCATAAGGAGGTCGACACTGAAGCATGTGGCATTCGGCTGTTGGCTAGCAAGAGTCAGGTAGGTGTGAGCCACGATCCGGGTTAATACCAGTACTGGTCATGTACCGAATTTCCTGACTTACCTTACCTTTTATTTTACGCGCGCCACGTGTTAGTCTCGAGGGGCCCACTGAAAATTTCCAGTGAGGACATGTGAAGTCTCCTCGCGATGCACCACCACCCCACGGAATGGTCAAAACCTGCCCCCATCACCCTGTGACGTCATGAGTTCTGAGGGGTTTAGCTCCACCCTCCTTATACATTCCTTGGTACCCCCAGAATCCCTCCACGTCGCGGCGCTACTTGGGCTATCCCATGTATGGCTCACGGCCTCTTTGCTTAGCTATAATGCGCCATGGACTCCTTTGTCCACATTTTTCTATGAGGGGATGGTATGCATACTTCCCTCGTATCTATTTGGTCTGATTACACTTCTCAAGGTTATCTCTTTGTTTACCTCAAGTTATATTTTTATCAAACCTTGTAAGATGAGTGTTATCATAACAAAATTTCCCACAAGCTGAGCCAAAGATCATGCTTCGATACCACTATAATATCCCTGAATGGGAAAAAAAAACACCTGGAAATCATAACAATATGGAAATGAACTGTAAACACCATAAAAATAGACATAAAATTTTACTCATTTTATTAATCAAGAGGTGGAATACAATTACAACAATGCTCAAAATTAGTAACACTCAAGCTAACAAAGATGGCTAAAGTGACCCTCAAGTCCTCTCACTGAGAACATTACGTAACTGCTGCTCTACTTGAGACTATACTGCATTTTCCCTACTAGAAATGTCAGAAATGTAACTACCACCTAAAAAGGGATGTTTAGATCAATTTGTTACAGAGCTAAGAAAATTTTGGGATTTTGAATCCGAACTTTATGATGAAAACCCAAAATAATCCATAAAGGATTTCCAGAGTGGCTCACCTCGTAATATCACCCTCTTAGGTCTTGCAATACATAAATTTTAGGTATGCAGATCTATGGCATGGACTGAAAGATAAAATGGTTGCAATAACATCAATCAGCTCAATGCATGAAGGGATGGTCCCTTCTCTTGATTCCCAAGCTGTAGGCTTGAGATCTAGCTCCTCCTCTCAAGTTGTAGCTGCACAACTGCTAGAAGTGACTGCGTTGTCAATGGGGATAAACATATTGCCTGTTGTTGGATGATGAATAACTTCTCACATCTGGAAATGATCTCACCAAAGTGAGCGAATGACCCTTCATAGGATTCCAAGCTGAAATACTTGGAACTTCCTTCCTCCTCTAAACTACACTGTTGGAATGCGTAATTCCTGCAAGGACCCCTGCTGCATGGAGTAGAATGATGGCCTGATGTCAGATGTAGAAATTCTACTCTCAGAAGACTACAATGGATGCACAAGGTTAAGGGTTGATCCCTCCATAGGTTTCTCAGCTGAAATACTGGGAACTACCTTCCTCCTCTCAAACCCTAAGGCAAGGATGTGTAATTCCTAAAGCTGTAACTACTGAAGAGAGGGACTGAATGTGGCACTATTTCCAGATGATGAATGGTTTCCCAAAGAAACCTTTCGAGATTAGGCACTCAAAGTCCCCCATGGATAAGGGTGGGATATCCTCTCGGAGACACTTGTGTGCTAAACAGCACAACAAACTTAGCTAAACAGTTGAAGCATGCAAAGAAGTGTCATAAACGACAAGACAATATAAAAATACATAATGACTTCTATGACTACCTTCACCTTCTTTTTATGCTTGTGAGCCTTCCCTATCCTTGGCCCACCTCATTACTGCACTGCACATGTGGCCACTAGTCTCCATGAAGGCTATGATGTCCTCCATGATCTCCATACCACTTTGCAGCGGCCTGGTCAACATACCACTTTGCAGCATGTCCAGTAAGCGTAGATTGGAATAACCGAAGACGGATGAAGTCATCAGTGATAGAATTGGATGAACACCACATATGAATGGAGTGGAAGAGATTAGTAGGGTCCTCTCCAGTTTTTCCTTCGAACTTAGGAATGTCAGAATGAATCTTAGTTGGAATAAAAGGCCAACCTGGATCATCGTGTATAGGGTCATTACTTAACTAGCTAAAATCGGGAAGGCTTAAACCTGCGATAAAAGTTAGCAAAGGAGTAGACGGAATGGTTATGGTAGTGGTTCCAATAGTACCATATCCAAAATTAGGGTTGGGGCTACCACCAGCGTGAGGACCAACACCTGCATTGGCGCCTGACATGGTGACGATATGAGATGGAGGGGAACTGGGTTTGGAATCAGAGGCAGGACCCGATGAACCAAAATCAAAGTCGGTATGGGGACTCAGCGAGGACTAAATCGGGCTCTACGAGGTGGAGTAAGTCTTCCTAATGGAAACTAACGATGAAGGCCTAGGAGTCTCTGGGATAAGTGCCTTGGGGGTGCAATGATGGAAAGACACAAATACCCAAATAAGATGGAAGAGAAATAAACAAAGGCTCAGAGGGGCAGATAAATTAATTACGATGTTTAAGTCTTGGCTTGGTAGTGTAAGCCAAGTGCTCTTCTCTTTAGGTGTGTGTGTGTGTGTGTGCAATCTGTGTGTTAATTTTAATTAAGCCCAAATGGTTGTGTATAAAGAAAAAGAAAAAATGTTGTATAACTGTAAATAAAACTGAAACGACAGTACAATAAACAACTAAAGATGCATAAATTCAACCCATAAAGAAGGGCTCCCAAACAAGTGTTCTAATATGTGGGAAAATTTTACTCATCCCCCATGGGCATCCGTCAGGGTTTGCGAGGCTGATCTTGCAAAGGTTCCACCAGATCGAGCCCTAACTCCTTATACCCCAACCTCGTTGGGGACATGCAAAGAAAGATTGAGAAAAAGCAAACCGCTCTGATACCACTGATCCGGATTTATGCAAGAACACAAAATAATAAACATATAACCATAAATACAAAGATGCAGCGGAAATAACACTTCATTTCATTAATATCAAAGAACTGAAATTTTCTTACAGACAGAATGGAAATAAAACTAGCTAGGGCATTGGTAGCTATCTCTGAGAAGAGATGTGGCGGCTACAGGCCTCTGAAATGAGTTACAATGAGGCTCAAGGGCCTATTTATTATTTAGACACAATGATAAATCCTCAACAACCAAAACCCTAACCCTAGGAGATGAAGCGCCAAAACCATGGGCCCCGTTTGGGGAAATTGGTGTTTTAACTTCCCACGGGCGTAACTTTGGCATACGATCTCTGTTTGACGTGTACAAAACCTCGTTAGAAGGATCTATCTGAGGAATAAAAATTTTGAATGAGAAACATCAGTCCATGGACAAATTTTTCTCTCTATTTTCCGAAAAAACGTCATTTAGGGCCTCAAAACGGCTCCGGAAGTTCAGGACCCGAAAAACTGCTAAAAATAGTAAGTTGAGTTGAAACTGAAAAACTGAAAGAGACAATGGTGGGGCCCCAAGTGGAATAGGTGGGTGACCACCAATATCCACCTGGATCATTCCTCCCCCCTTAGGAAGCAATGGTCCCCATTGCGTTAAGTTCCTACATGAGATGAGGAATTTTCTGCTGAACTTGGTCCCTAGTGAACCACTTTCCTTGGTGCAGGAGTTGGCTAGCTTTGACAACCTGATACAGTTGAATCTTCTATTGGTGAGTGTTCTTGATTTGCATGTCCATGATACAATCTGTGGTGGCCTGTTCCATGTAGTCTGGGTTTAACTTTGTTGGTGTGAGTTTGTTCTGCAATGTCAGAGGTGTCCAGTAGAGGTGGGAAGTAAGGACGAAGGCTGTCCACATTGAATACTGGGTACAGACCAAGGAATGGTGGATTACTGGGCTTGAAGGCATTGTTCCCTACAGCCTTGGTGATGGTGTACGTCCCGTATCGGAGCGGACGAAGCTTGCGGTGGGGTCTAGTGAGGTGCTCCTTCTGCAAATATAGCCATACTTTGTCGCCCACTTGGAATTTTTGTGGCACCTGGTGTTGATCATGGCGTTTATTGTACTTAGCATTGGCTCTGTCCAATATGTCATGAACCTATTGGTGGATGTGTTGAATGCGCTCGATGAAGCTATTTTCTTTTTCAACTTCAGACTGGACATGAGCCGAATCAGCTTGAGTAGCCGCAAATGGCATGGCTATGTCAATGGGACATAGTGGCTGGAATCCCAAGCCCACCTGAAAGGGGCTATGGCCGATTGAACTATGGAGAGCCTGATTATAACTATGTTGTACATAGGAGGCCTCTCGGCCCCATGTGCGTGGATGCTTTGAATTGTACATGCGTAGAATGTGTACAATCATTCTGTTGATGACCTCTGTCTGGCCATCTGTTTGGGGATGGAAAGCTGTGGACTTGGTGAGCTTGGTGTCTAGCATTGACCAGAGGCTGGACCAAAATGAGCTGAGGAACCTACTATCCCGATCTGATATGATAGACTATGGGATCCCAAAGTGCACCCACACTCATTCAAAGAAGAGTTTAGCAGTGGCTTCTGCTATGATATTCTTCTTGCAGGCCGCCATAACGACCATGTTCGAGAATCTGTCGATGACCACGAAAATACAGTCATTTCCATGCTTAGTAGAAGGCAGGCCCGACATGTAATCCATGGAGATGGATTCCCAAGGTCGACTAGGGGTAGGTAGCGGAGTATATAGGCCTTGCTTCTTGATGGTTGGTTTGGCAATGGCACAGGCAGTGCAGGATCTGATGTGCTTCTCGACATCCTTTCGAAGGTTCGGTCAATAGAAATAATTCTGCAGTATAGCTACTGTTTTCTCGACCCAAAAATTCCTAGCGACTCGATTGTAGTGTTCTTCCCATATCATATTGGCACGCTCGCTTGAAGGAACACAAAGGTGTCCCAGGTGACATAAAAGTGCATCTTGGAGGTGAAAATTTGGAACTTGCCTACCCCCAAGAGTGCCTTGTAAGTGTGGTTGAATTCTAGGTCGCTCTCGTAGAGAAGTGGCCAATCAGAATTCTTGTGCCCACAAGAGTTGAGAATGGTGGTGAGCGCCACGATCGATGGTCGGCTGAGGCAGTCTACAACATTATTGGTGCTACCCTTCTTGTACTTGATGTTCAAATGAAACTGTTGCAGATATGTGGACCACTTCTGATGGCGATCATTCTACAACTTCCCTTGTGTCTGTATGAACTACAAGGCCCGGTGGTCTGTGTGGATGATTGTTTCCTTCCGCAAAATGTAATGCTTCCATTGTCGACAAGCTTGCACAATGGAATACATTTATTTGTCATAAGTGGGATACTTGCGAACTATGTCAGACAATGTCTTGCTGTGATATGCCAATGGATGTCCCTGTTGAGTAAGAACTGCCCCAATAGCATAGTGAGAGGCATCTATCTAGATCTCAAATGGCTGTTGCAAGTCTGGTAATGTGAGCACTGGGGAAGAACAGAGGCTATTTTTCAATTCTGTGAATGCCTTCTGTTGAGGTTCCGACCAAAATAATATTTCTCTCGCTCCTCCCTTGGTAACTTGACTCAAGGGCCAAGTGATATGAGAGAATCCCAACACGAACCTACGGTAGAAATTAGCAATACCCAGAAAGCTGCGAAGCTCTGTGATAGTGGTTGGGGCTGGCCAATCCCGAATGACTTGGATCTTGGTTGGATCCACATGCACCCCCCTTTCATCAATAATGTATCCCATATATTGAACCTGGGTCATGCCAAAAGTGCACTTCTCCAAATTGGCACACAACTTGTGTTACCGCAGTGTTTGGAGGACTTGTCGGATGTGGTGAAGGTGCTCTTCCAAAGTCTTGCTGAAGATCAGAATGTCATCCAAGTACACCACTACAAATGAGTTGGTGAATGGACACAATATGTCATCCATCATCCTCATAAAGGTTGCGGGAGAATTCGTCAACCCGAAAGGCATGACCAGCCATTCGAAAAGGCCTTCCTTGGCTTTGAAGGCAGTCTTTCACACATCGAAGGGTTCAATTGGTACCTGGTGATACCCAGAATTCAAGTCGATCTTGCTGAAATATTTTGCACCTTTGAGTTGGTCCAGAAAGTCATCAATCCGTGGGATTAGGTACCTATTCCAGACAGTGATCTTGTTCAGCGCCCGATAGTCAATACAGACTCTCCACGTCCCATACTTCTTCTGTACAAACATGATTGGGCTCCCAGAGGGCGATGAACTTGGTCAGATGTGACCTTTCTGCAACAGCCTATGAATCTGCCTCTTGATTTCATTGTTCTCTAGAACAGAGTGCCAATAGATCGGTCCATTGGGTAGTGGCGCACCTAGGGTTAGATCAATCAGGTGCTTGACTTGGTAGTGCAGATGAATCCCTATGGGTGAGGTGAAGATGTCCCCGTATTCCTCCATAACCTTATCCATTTGTTGTTGTCATGCAGAGGAGCCCTATCTGGAGGTCGTGGCCATAGTCTTCTTCTTGCCCTGGGGGCGGATCATCAGGAAAACAAATTTCCTGGTTTAGGAAATGAGCTTACTGCATTGTTTTGCAGTGACCAAAGAGATAGTGGGAGGAGGTGGTACCTTTGGTATCCTCTACAACTTATTTCCAAAAGTAAAAATAAAAACGTGAGGCCGAGACTCATACACAACATAACGCTTCCACAAGTATCGTTGTCCTAATAATTCATCAGAAACATCAATAGGAGTAACGTCACATAATAACTCATCCATGAAGGGCTTGATGCTATAGGGAAGGCGGCATTGCTGGCTGACACGGAGATCTAGTCCTTGGAGAAGCCACCTGATGGTGTATGGATGTGGGTGAGTTGTGTTCGATAAGCCCAACTGCTTCACAGCGTCTGTTGAAATGAGGTTCTTTTGGCTCCCATTGTTTAAAATGAACTATACTAGGGAGCCCTTTACCCACATCTGGGAGTGGAAGAGACGTTCCTCCTCCTCTAGATCTTCCGGTTACTCCTTCTGGATCTTCGTAGTGGCAACAGTGGCATTGGGCTCCACATCAATAATCTATTCCCCTTTTTCATTCCCCTTGTCAGAGTCGAAGCATGCATCTAACTCAGAAACCCTCATCTCGGCCACCAGTGACTTCATGGCCCGAGACTCACTTGTGTTGTGAGTGGAGCTCTTATGGAACTCACACCACTTTCTCGTGTCCTTCTTTGGCTTTGCAGTGTTGTTATTTTCTTGTGGCTTTGACAGGTTGTCTTGAGTCGCCAAGCCTTGGCTCTGTCCTTTGTTCTGTGGTTTCGGAGCACCCTTCCCTTGATTTTGATTCGCAGATCCAAAGTCTCGCTTCTTCTGCTTGAATTTCTGCTCAATCTTGGTAGCATACCGGTATGTCGTACCAAGCAAGGTGATGTCGAGGAACTCCATTTCCTCATGAATGTATCTGTGTAGACAACTGCGATACTTTAGCACCAGATTTTTCTCTGAATCTTTGATTCCCAACTTGGTGTGTAGGGTATGGAACATATTCGTCAACTCATGCACATCTTGATCCCTTTGTTGTCGCAGCGTGGTCCATTTTATGTACTTTTCCTCATAGCTCCCCACAGGATAGTATTGTTCCTTGATGGCGTCTCGGAAATAATTCCAAGTGGGTACGGTCGAGAACAGAGAGGGTTATGTGTCGTCCTTTTTCTCACAGTGGGTTTCCCACCAATCCTTGACATGGGGGGCAGCTTTAAGGAGTGCAAAAATAATCTTCTCCCTGTCAGAGAAGTCATGAACCGAAAAATATCCTTCTAATAGATTCAACCATCTATCTACGACATCTGCATCTATTTGACC